>JAODTK010004280.1:0-14322 GCA_026419785.1 Sclerodactyla briareus | reverse complement strand
TGTCCTTTTACGACTTTTGAACAAGAATCTTCATAGGCCCAAAGATGTCTTGCACTGTTAGCAGCAATAAATATTCCATCACACAATGAGCCTACCGTGACACTGGGCCTTGGGTCCAAATCCCTGGGCCCCCCTGAAGGTACAGCTATTAGACAGCATTATGACTGACACACAGCACCATGCAACAGAATTGTAGGAGACACAAGATTTTGATGGATTACATATATTGGGCCCTAGGGGTCCAAACTCCCAAACACCTCCAATGGCCTTTACCCAAGGAACCATTACATGTAAGTTTGAAGGGAGAAATCATTATGAGCTGTGGGAGGAGATGCATTTAGGTAACATTGTGTTGAAATTTCATGAAATAGGCCCATGGAGGACCTTGGACAAAATTCCTGAAAACCCCAAACGGTACAGCTGTTAGACCATCATATGAGTCCAATGTCAGCACTGGCCCAAACAAATTTTTAAGAGGAGAAGCATTTTGCGTAATCCACAGGATGGGCCTAGGGCCCAACATGGGACATGGGACCTAAATTCCTGGGCACCATAGATATGGCAATTTGACCACCATTATGACTGAACAGAGCATGGCCAACAAAGTTGTAGGAGATACCGAATTAGCAGTACTTCATATTGATGGGCCCTGGGCCGCCCCAACTGGGTCTCGAGCACGGAATTCCCGAAACTCCATTGGCCCTCTATCCAAGGGACCGTTAATGTAAAACTTTGGAGAACGAAATTGAATTTGTGGGAGAGGAGGAAATGCATTCAAGTACCATTGTGTGAAATTTCATAAAATGGGCCCATGGGCAAAGTGGGACCTTAGACCAAAAAGTTCCTGAAACACCCCAAAGTAAGGCCTGATAAACTATCATTATGAGAGCATGTCAGCACTGTGTGCACTGGAATTTGTAAGAGAGAGAAGCATTTTGCGTACTCCATATAACGGGACCAGGGCCACACGGGGCCTTGTGCCTCATCCCTGGGCGCCCTGGAGGTGGTATAAGCTATGGGGACCACCTTAGGGACTATGACATAAGCACTGTGCACCAAAGTTCGTAGGAGATACAAGATTTTGCGGTATTTCAATATGGGCCCAAGGGCCAAATGGCCTCGAGCCAAAATTCCCAAACCACACCCACAATGGCCCTCCACCCAAGGACCATTACATGTAACTTGAAGAGCATCAATTGAATCTGGGGAGGGAGATGCATTTCAAGTACTTATTGCTGTGAAAATTTCACAAAATGGACCCGCGGGCCCAAACTTCCTGAACCCAGAAGGACGCCTGTTAGACATCATTATGGACCGAACGGTCAGCACTGTGCACCAAAATTGTGAAGAGATACAATTTTGAAATTTCACACATAAGGGCCATACTGCCCCTTTACTGACCTTTGACCTGACCTTCACAAAGTCAAACATGTCCATTGTTAATAAACATGTGTTCAAGTTGGTGATATCCATACAGCAATGACTGTTTGGGGGCAAAAAGCCAATTGTTAAACACACTGGATAGAAGATAGATAGATAGATAGATAGATAGATAGATAGATAGAATAGATTAGATAGATAGATGATAGATAGATAGAGGGAAGGAAGATTCCAATTAGCTCAACCAGAATAGCTGGTTGAGATAAAAATTATTGTAGTAATATTAAAAGTTCAAATTTCGTATTAACACATTCAAAGAAGAAAATATAAAACTACCAAATAAAGTGACTAAATCTAAATTTAACTAAATTTAAATAAAGCCCCTTTTGCCATCTGCAAATACACAAAATGGCAAATGTAAATCGCTTGGAATAGCAGCTGTCTAACCACGCAAATATGTGCAGGGCAAGCATGCATCGGCAGCTGACGGCCTCGATTCGTTTAAACTCAAAGGGGCTGTAACGTTATACGCATTTGTATTTACGTGTGGATAGGCTGAGCCTCGTTTAATACGACTAGAGCGCCTGTGTTAACAAGCGTTGTCACCTCGTAATAATAAAAAATATGTGTAAGCGTTTAAATTCGTATTAAACACATTGAAATTTAACTAAATTTTAAATAAAGCCACTTTTTGCAACTTAAAAACTACACAAAATGGACAACGAAACTAAAGTGACAAGGTGCAAGTTCGGGGAGAAAGATCAACGAACTTCGTCGGAATTAAAAACAAAATTTTAGGAGAAAAACACTAGAAGTAAATTGTTCTGTTTTATTGCAATAAAACATGTAGAATTGTTAGAAAACATATTGTAACGACAGCCTATAGAATTGAATTGTACAGACTACAAATTACAACCGAGTTACCGAGAAATAGCAAGCGATTTCATTGCTCGTAAAAATCAAATCAGAGTGCAGAACGTCGGTTTGCAGTTAAAAACAGGTGATGGCCTCCGATCGGCTTATTTATTTATTATGGCAACGACGCTTGGAAGGTTATATAAAGTCTACGTCGCTTTGCCCACCCAATGTTGGCATGTGTAGCAAGAAAAGAACAAAATATTCTTTAGATCAAATGATTTTACATCTTAAGTGAAATGGCAATATTATTCACGGCAAGGAATGTACTTGTGGAGAGAAAGAAAAAACATTACACATTACGAAGGGAATAACGCCAAAGCGACTGCGTCAAGGGGGGGGGGGGACTATTAGAAATGTAACCTCGCACTGGAACTGACTTCAATACAAGCGATTTCAGCGCTCGTAAAAACGAGACTTGAACTGCGTACCTGTGCCGTGGTCGTGGTAGTGTGATGAAAAACATGAGCAGATAGTAACATGGGATAGAATGTGGTATATAAACAGAAGAAATGAAATTCGGTGCTACATGCAAGAGAACCCTCCATTTGATATATACGTATTGTCTGTCTGAGAAGTCCATTTCTGAGTCTGTCGTGTGAGTTTTTTGGGAATCCCCGACTTTTAATCTTCCGCTTTGAATGAAATTTGTGTTTTCGGACGCGATTTTTTACACGACGCATCTTGTCGAGGAAAAACGTTCAACAGATCGGTCGCACGCAACCGTCTAGTTAGTCAGTTTAGTTTAGTTAGTGGGGAAAGGGTCAGGGAGGACACAATCCTCATGAGAGAACCGGAGCAACAACATCCCAGAAGGGAAAACAAAACCCTGATGCTCAAAGAATTCGCTCACCATCCTGAAAATGAATCAATACTTTTCTGAAGGCATTAACACTCTCAGATAGAAACAACATCCCCTCCGGAAGGCCTATTCCACTCATTAATAAACTCTCTCGGAGAAGAAATTTTTCTGAATGTTCAATCTACAGCGCTTACCACGAAGTTTGGGACGATGACGCTATTGGTAGTGACACTGGAAAACTCAAAGAAATCGTGGAAGGAAAAAGGCCCCCGAATCATGTACAATCTAAACCTGAATCAAATCACATCGAATTCGTCTCAGGGCTCTCTCGAAGTTAGACCGAGACGCATCAATATCTCCTGTAAGATAAATCTCTAAGACAGTGAATTAATCTAGATCCGGCCCCCCTCGCTGGAAAGGTTGTCAATACCTCTGCTGGTCTTTCGAGAAATATGGATTACATAATGGAAAGAATAATCCAGGTGAGTCTCACCAGCTGCTTAAACAACCTGACAAACCAATCTTTATCAAGAAACACTGAAGTGACGTTTAATCAAGCCAATAATCCAGTTACCTTCCTCGCAGCTTCAGCACACTGCTTAGAAGGTTTCAAAGAGAAGAAAAATGAACACAGAAATCCTTTTCTGAATCACCTGATGAAAATCTTGCCCATTTAACTTGAAAGAACGAAAACGTTTTGCGATTGTGGAAACCAGCATGCATAACTTTGAACGTATCGGTATTGAAATATTTGGCAAATCGAAAGACCATTCGGAGATTATATCGAGAGTCCCTTCGGACAATTGCAACATCATCGTCGTAGCATCCTCCCGAAAAAAAAAAAACTTGGTATCGTCTGCAAAATTTTTAACTCTGGAATGACACCGATCTTCCAGATCGTCTATATGCGCAGAAGAAAAAGTAAAGGCCCAAAGAACCGTCTGGCGGGGAAAACACCACTAGGACCTTTTGCCAAGAGACGCACGGCCCATTGATGGCTACTCGTTGTTCCCTATCGAAAGCCACTGACGAATCCACTCCAGGACCTCCCCTTAATGCCAATATATAGGTTGGAGGCAACAACATATTTTTTCATGAAAACCTCCACAACTGATGCTTTGCTTGATCAGGATCAAAATAAATTTCCCAAACTATTATTTCTGCTCTAAGGTTAACAGTCATCTTGCGGGCAGTCGCGGAATCACTAAGTCTTTTCGTTTTCTAGGTCGCGGGGTTTGCCTAGTCTTTGATTCGAGTAAGTAGCTGTGACAGAGTCCGTCATAAAAATGCTCTTGAAGCTGTCTCCCTGTCACACAGCACATGAACAGTCCGCAACAGAGGCTTCTCTGAACAGCTCCCGTACCCTAGTACCCCCAGCAGCGTGGTCTTATTAATGCGCCAATGTACTAATGGCGCTGAGGTTTAGTTGCTGACGGGATCGTGCGTTCGAGGACGGATTTCGAGCTGTACAGGTACTTAAGACGCATTGGGAGAAGAGTCTGGCTTAAAACTGTTCGTGCAATTTTCCCGTGGAGTTCGGAGAATGAGATGTTGAATGCGGCGGGAAATGCCCATGTGAATGGGATGTACGGAGTCTGCTCTATTTTTGCCGACCACTTCCATAAAAAATAAACAGTAGGTGTCGGCTGCACCTATTACCTCCACCTCAAGAATGTGTTCGTCACTGCCTTAACGCGCTAAGACAGTGGGATGGCGCTGATGGACGTACGAGGGTTGTGAGTCGTCAAAAACACAATAGTACAGAGGTAGATTCGCCTCCTACTACATCCATTGTCAGTTTCCCACGATTTGAATGATGTTTTTCATATATAGGGGAAACCGTGCAGTTATCGAAGTTGGTCACAGATCCTGTGATAAATTACCCCACAGCGTGGTAAATAATTTTACCATAACAGTGTGAGGCGGCTCCAAAACATATCCGACGTCGACACTTTGTATAAATAGAGAAGTAAACCCTAAACGTTGAAAGCAAAGAATCCTCTAATACCAAGGGATAGAAAGCAATTCCTAAGTCATGAGATATCATAGGACGTTGGACCCTCGGGTTAACTTATAATCAGTTTAAGAGCAGTCCTGTGCTATTTTTCCCTACTTCAAATGCAAACAGCCATACTTTATAAACAATGCTTCTTTTAGGTATAGCCTAAAATTTGCACAGCAATTTGGGTGGTGCGGTGGCAGTTGTCCAGGAGGTGTATATTTTAGCGAAGCGCCAATTGCTTACAATTAAGGACGTTGAAATACCTGCTGTCCTCTGGCTCAAATAGTAGCCCTCACCACCCGTGGTCAACAATCGCAGGCGGACAATTGCTCGCTCCATACTCCTGATGTGGCGGAAGAACGAGGCACAAACGGCCACGACATTGGAAGGTTCCATGATTGTATTGCTCAACCCGGAAGACACATGGACCACTCGATGCGTGTCAGCAGCTTGACCATTTGACATTCCCATATGTATCAACGAACCAATGTACGAGTGCCTAACAATCCTTGGATGTACGACACTCGCTTCTAGAGAGGGACAGAGCATGCGGAGTTTTTAACGCGCGACTGTAGACGGCCTGTGGTGAACAGTAGATCAGGTTCTCTCCTCGTAACCATTCATCGTAATAAAGAGAGACACCCAGCGGTTCATTACTTCCAGCCACCGATCGTGATGGAAGGTAAACGCAATTATTATGTTAAACAAACTAAACACGATAGCGGAGTGAAATAGACACGAAACAGTTTCCGCTGCGACATCGGTCAATATTCGAAGGAGACTTGTCAAAGAAGCAAACATGGCCACTGTAATCTCGATACCAGCACAGTAACATCAGCCCATTCGAAAATACCATTTTGGCCGTATCGTCTACCATGTTGTTTTTGCGCTAAACTCAGTGCTCGAACAAGTTGGGGCCCGTGAAATAGACCAGGCATGGAGAAAAAAGAGCCAATGAGCAATACAACTAATTGAACTGAAACAAAATGAAGGCCTACAAGCAACTAAACGACTAATTTGCACAGCGAGGGTTTTAATCAATAATCCGTAGAAAATTCCGCATTTCCATGGATACACGGATTAACGAAAGAGATGAATTGCAAAATTAACGTTTCTACGCTGTGGGGGTTGTAGCAGATTTATTTTCGGGTCATTTTTTTGATTTTTTCTCTTTTTTTTTTTTTTGATAACGGACGGCTGTGAAAAGACAATCAGGCCTAAATAACTTACTGAAACAGTTATTGCAACAATGTATTGGACGATCGTGATTGTGTCAAAAAAAAAAATCGTTTGAGACTCACTCATGTTATGTACCTTCTCCATTACTATGTGCGTATTAACGTTTCTTCTATGGTCTGCTCAGTCCCCTTGTACTCGCCTCACACGACAAGAGGGGAACACAGAAGCAACCAGCCTGCGACGGGGATCATGGGTCTTTCAGGCGTATACTCCTATATTCTCTACATCTGCTTTCGCGACCGGATGACATTCCACAATGAGGCGCGAGGCGTGGATGGGTCCGTCTCTCAGTGTTGAAGCAACGCTTCTCTTTCAAAGCAACATTCCAATAGAAATATAGTCAGTAGCCACATCTATCTAATAATTACAATTTTATTATAGACGAATAGAACCATGTTTCACGCTCACATTCAGGGTCAGAATACTAGCGGATTTTTTTACGTTACAAGTTACAACACTGTCTAAGAAGTTGAGCAAATTATTGCAGGTGGGCAAGTTATTCATCATCTCAAAAAGTGGGAAAATGGGCGTAGGAGCCCGATGATATCTAGGGGGCTTGTAGTGATTGCCCGAAAATATACTGTTTCATATGTGGTCATGCTCGTTGCGCCCTCAGAATACCCATATAGCAAAACTATGAGAGTCAATAGTGAGCCAAATACGTTAAAAGTGGTATGCATCGTTCGTTACATTGATACTAACTGACATCATTTGCGTGCACTCGTGTCTGCACCTCGCCCACTGCTGCGACCCACAGGAGGATGGGTCTGGAGTGGACAGGCCGGTGAGAGTGGAGCTGCAGGTTCGCTTAGATTATGGTTTCATTGGTTTGTTGCAACAGAAGAACCGGCGACAGACAAGACAGAAAACTCTAAAAACGAATACGCAGTGGTTACACAGGAGGGATTGCCCTGCAAAATCTCAGTCCTCGTGTATGTTTACAATTAAATTACGAAGACAAAGCAATCCATACAAATACAACCTTCCATATTTGTCAAACTCCAACAATAACAACCCAACCTGCTGATCAGCCGACATACTGTACCGGACGGACCTGGCCTATCGGATGCAACGATGACGGCCGGACACACCCCACATGCGTGGTCCCATCACTGTTGTTGGACCTTCACAACAAAACACAGCAGCGAGCCAGGCGGGCGAGGGAACAACTTGCTAAACTTAAACATACGGAAGAGAGCACCGATCCCGATTCCTGGCATAATAATACATAACATTCCCATCACTTATTGATACCATTGGTAGCAATTACGATAGGTGCTACTGCCCTTATATTACACACATGCTGATCGTAATCTTGGTTAGTCGACAGTCAGTTCAAGGTGCTTAAATATTGGTTTTACAATAATATACGTTTCCACAACTAGCATATTGCAATCATGCAGTGTACAAGAGTGTTGAATTTTGGCAATTTTTGTGCTTAGTGTGCGGTTGGCTGGTACTTCTCTATTTAAGTTACATCCATTGTTTTCATCCCCGTTGACTTTTAAAATGACTCATGTGAAAAGCCACACGTCAGTGGCAAAACCACAATGGTGAATTGCCTAATAAAAATAGGAATTTCGGCCCCTTCTACTGCTGAAAAAATGTTTATAATGTCCTCCATTTGTTCCTGACATATTCTGTTTGTTAACTCCCGCTCGATGTAAATAATTGCAAGGTCATTGATGCTCTGTTGACCTATCATGATAATGCTCAGGTAGATATGTTTTCATTTGCGCAAAGCTACTGAATGACCTCTCGGAAGAGCAAGACGTTGCGGAATAGTTGCAAGAATGCATGCACACTTTATAATATGTGCACAGAATGGCTGTTGGTCATACATATACATGTGTAGTCCACAACATGTGCGCGGAATGACCAATCGAGCGCAAGGGTCTTTCAGTTTGTTTCGTAAAGTTAATAAAACCTCCGCTTCTCAGCTCGAGAAGTTCTCGATCCAGATCATAATAACCGCTACCTTAGCATAATATTTGAAGTTGTATTTCCGTCAATACAGCGTCACAAAGAGCCACACAATACGCTATGATCATCAACAATCAACCTTGATTTAGTTACAAACATGATTTTCCATTGACTTTCCATAAAGCCACACCGTACATAGGCTACTATATTTTTTTCCCTCCAGTCGGGCCCGAAAAACTATCAGCGCAACGTCCGATTTTTTTTGACAATATTTGGGTGGAGGGGGGGCTGCAGCTTCTCCATCCCCCGCCTCCTCCGCCATGGTGGGCAAGATCTAATGGCCATCAGCTGCAATGCATGTAAGACTATGGTTTAAAAACATTGGCACATGGATTGTTGATGGGTGGTCGGTTTTGCTCAACTTTGAAGACATTCAATGAACCAGTCCATTGTAGGACGTCGTAACAATCAACAACGATACCATTACTCTGTTCTCCTTCATGAACGAACGACTTAACGCTCTGAGGATTCGCCATCGTTCGTGTCCGTTCGTGGTTGGCTGATTAAGTGTTCTATACTCCTGTTATGAGAAACAAAAGCAGAGAGATGACGTTGGGTCCCTAGATAGATAGATAGTGATAGATAGAGAGAGATAGATAGATCGAGAGAAGATACCTATACATACATACATACATAAATAAATAGATAGCTAGATCCTGTTGGAAGAAAGAAAATAGAATTACTTAAATATTCAATGATGGCTAAACGAGACGATGCTAAGGCGTTTGACCCTTGACATTTGGTACTCGCCAAACGATGGAGGTGTAGAACAAGGATCAATCCAAAATAAATGCAAACATTTTATCACATTCAGAAATGCTGCCTCATTGTGGCAATAGGTTTGCTTCCGAACAAATATTAAATACTGACCTAGGCCTATTGCAGGGTATATTGTCATGTACCGCGAGACCCCGAGAAAGGTGGTTTCAGCAAACTATGATGCTCAGGACATTCATTCAGTCCGTCTCAATAATTTCAATAGCTGTTGTTTTAAGTTGATCGCAGTGACGGAAGTTGAAATGTAACGGTGCATCCTCGGTCAAACACCCTCCAAACGACTTGTCCAAAAAACGAATAGTGAAAGCCTGTAAAAAGCAATATCATGTCAATGATTTGTATACTCACATGGGTATTCTTCTGACGGGAGTTCAAGTTATGCGGACCCTGCAGGGGCAGAGGTGGCATTATGCAATCTTTGCAGGAATACATTAGATCCGCGTGCTATTAGTTATCCAAACGGCGTATTATATATTACAATACATTGAAGTATTGACGTCGTTATTGAAGAGCAATAAAACATCGTACGATAAATTGTAAAATACTTATACTAAGGGATTTATGGAAAGGAACGGTTCTATTCCAAAAGTCTCGGGGTGGTTGGCAAATGCGAATCGGGTTCTATACCAATTTAAAGGGGATTGAAACAACGATGGGGGAGGACCTGGTCTGTTTTGGCAATCCCCCCCCCCCCCCCCCAAAAAAAAACAAAAACGGATCGCAGAACGGACATTGTATTGTTGTGGGTGGTCCAGTCTTAAAATCATAGAGAATAATGGATGGGGGCCTATTGGAACTATATTGATATGGTGAGTAGAGAGGCCCGCAGTTACTGCATTGTCATTCAAACAACCTCGATTCGTTCGTCCTGCCTTGTCGATTGGCCCAGTAACCTTTTGTAATTAAACTGTTGACGTTCAAAACCCGATAATAGGGCACACATTGAGGGGAACGTGGGCTAATATTCACTAGTGACACTGATACATATACTTGGGTTTAATGTCACGATGTCCAACGCTGGACCAATGAGTGTTTCAAATTAGGAAGAGGTGATATATAACATAATGTAGTGTACAAGCAATGGATGTTTATGGAGTTAAATGTCAACACTTATTCTGTTAAGATAATTTATGTATAGCCATATGAACTATACAACCGCAGCGGCGCCATGTGAATGGTTTTAAGCAACACACTCATTCAGTGCTGAAGATTGTAATTGAGTTTCTTGTATTGTATACATACGGTTGTCTGCTGAGAGAGTACCCGTAGGTAATATGCGACTGTACCCGCTGTCAATATTGAGAAGTATATTCTATATATATATAGATATATATATATATTATATATATATATATATATAGATATATATATATATATATATATATATAATAATTATTAAGATAGATATATATATATATATAGATATAGTCTGAAGGCGTCACCTTACGAAGAAAAGGTAACAAGCGTCTCGGTCTAACTTCGATGGAGGTGAGACGATTCGAGGTGATTTGATCAGGTTTTCAAAATTGTAATGGATTCGAGCGCCTTTCCTTTCCAGTTAATTCTATAGGTTTACAACCAAGTTACCACCAATAGGGGTCATTGTCTCAAGCCTCGTGGCCAAAACGCTGTTGTAGATTGGATATTCATGAAATTTCTCCTCGCGAGATTTCAATGGAGTGAAATAGCCTTCGAATATGTGTTCTAAGAGTGTGAATGCTTCAAGAATCAGTCTTGATTACATTTTTCAAGAATGTCGAAGCGAATTCTCTAGGCATTTATGTTATTTTTCTCCTTTTCGAGAGTTTGGCTTCTGAGTTCCCATGAGGAATTTTAACTTCCGACCCTTTTACTAAACTGAACGAAATGAAAGCAAAGTCAGTGAAGACGTCGTGGCAGTTGAAAAAAAGATGCAGGCGCCCCCCCAAAACCGTTAAATATCAGAGCAACATTCTCAGAATTTCAAATTTTGATATCAAATATACAAAGGTGAATTACTATTATAGATATTTTTGGTATACTCTTTTAACAAACGATTTGACATTTCACAGTAGAAAAATAAGGCCGATAAGTTTCGGACACAAAAATATTCAACTTTCTTCACCCTCTCCAGATTAAAAAAAAAATCAGTAGGGTTTCAGTACACAGAGAAAGACTACATAATGTACTTGGCCCCCCCCCATTTTTTGGAATTGGTTAGCTAGAATGCAGTTACAAAAGTACTATATTGGTAATATTATATTATTTGTGGCTCAAAATTTAAACGGAGGTAAGAATGACAATGACAAGAGTGACAAGAACCTTAAATATAAACTTATACATATTTGGTTCCTTGTGATGGAGGAAACAAAAACTTACTTGTTTCATTATCGATTCGTCGCCGAAGACAAATGCAATCCTGTTGGGTAACAATATAACACACTCATATGTACAAGAGAAAAACAGGTTTGAACAGTCAGTAACATAGCGAGGTGAAGTGTCATGTAGTCGCTGGGTCTCTCTATAACTTGAGAGGGGTGTTCCGACTGGCACGTCTTGATTATCAACAGTCTGATCCTCTTCATACCTGTCGCTATACGTTCGAAGCAATAGGCTTAATGATTGATATACATACCTACACGCACATTCACAAACAACACCTAACGCCTACGTGGATACTCGCAAAGGCAAAGACGCTTCGCGGCTCTTCTCGCTCTCTCATCCCTGCTGTTCACGCGGGTCTCTCGGCGCGAAGCCCATGCTAAGTTTTCGAGCCTCGCGTGGGGAGGACACAGCGGGCGTGGACGTCAGAGCTATTTTGAGATGAGGTTGCCGTGTTGAGGGTTTACGAGCAACCGAGAGAAGGATGGGGGCGTCCCACCACGTACGCGATAAGGATAGTCGCGTGCGTACAGGCACTCGCAAAGCTAGCTTACACAAGTCGGTACAGGGCACTCCCGTTAGCGCTATGGGGATGGCAGCCCCGAGCGCGACTGTGGCGCGACTGCGGCGCGCTGCTAGCACGTGCGCCCCGTGGGGGTTGCCACCCGTGGGCAGCGGAGCGTGACGGCAATGTAGGAGATGTTCGCGGAAGCCTATGCTAAGTATCGCGGTTCACTTGCAACCATATCGCATACATGAGAGGTAGTCGCCGTGCGTTCATACGCCACACATACATACTACATACATACATACTACATACATATACATACATACATACATACATACATACATACTACAACTTCATTGTTATAGTGTGAGAATGGAATCTGATAAGTACGGCTGTCATTTTGAAAACGAACCCTAGGAATTGTAATTGGTCCTGCGCTCACTGGAGGAAAAAAATAAACCCCAGGCTTGCATACGTAGTGTTCATACCACGGCAATAACAAAACGGGTGGATGCAAAAGAAAATCACGTATTTTAACCATTGAGAGTAGTTACTGATGATCAGTTAGGATTAATCAGATTGCTGGAGGCTCTGACTCATTTCTAATAACCTATTATTATTATTGTTACGAGCACTTATATGGCGCTATACGAAGAACAGAGTGCCTTACAAAATGGAAAGAAATGGAGAGGGAAAACAGAAAGACAACACAATTAGTGATTAGGAATAGGAAAAAGTTCTAAGCGCCCTCTTGAAACAGGACCGAAACTCGCTTTCTGACGCTAAAGGAAGAGCGTTCACAGAGAAGAGGAGCAGCAAACCATGAAAGAGGAGTCACCGGCCTTCCTCTTGGAACGGGGAATACAAAGCCGGGTCATATCAGAGGACGAGCGGAGTCTGGTTGCCTGTAGTCACGAGGGTCATTACTTCGCTGCAGCGTGATGAGGTCAGCCAAATATCAGGAGATGAGCATGTAAAACATTAAAAAAGTTGAGAGCAAAACGTGTGTCTGTGCCCTTTTCTCAATTGGCAGCCAGTTTGTAATCTTGCAGGAGGCCGCGAGAGGGTCGGTCCCAACCAACAACGCAAAACCAAGCGTTTGCAGCTTATTTTGGAGGCGAGGGATAAGTTGCAAGTCAGTCATACGCGCACCGAGTAGGAGAGAGGTAGCATAGTCATGTATAGGCTGGATAGGACCAAACCCTCTGACCAGAATGATGGCAAGTTCTGTGTGATGAGGGACGTAATGCGCCCACAAATTTCTCAATGGAAAGTTAACTATTTTACATATGTAGTTGACCTGATTAGACATGTTCAGGGAAGCATCCAGAATAACACCTAGGGTTTACAGAAGGTGATGGATGAATACACACATTGATCAAAGTTTCAATCAAATTCGATAAAGTTGGCAGAACATAGTTGTTAGCAAAAAACAATAAACTCAGTTTTCTCCTGATTTAGCTGGAGCATGTTTTCCACCACCATCCACCCCTTTGATCCTTGTAATACAAGATGCTAACTAGCGAGCACCGACCTGACTTCACCTTCAACTTTGGAGTCAAATCGGACATAGAGCTGGAGTCTCAGAATATAAACGTGGATGATAGACCAACCTCCCGAATTATTTCCCCAATGGGGGATGTGTAATAAAGGGTGAACTCTGGGGACCAAATGATGGAGCCTGAGGAAGCGAGTAGTATGTCAGTGCGGGTTCCCTAGAAAATTCACCTCTGATCTAGACCCTGTTTAGACGCTTATCAGATTACGTATACTGGAACCAGTGAGCTAACATGCACCACTAAGCCCAAACGTCTTTCAAGTGTTGTAGAATAAGTTGGGATCCACAGTATCGAGGCTGCGATCATGTCAAGTAGTAGCATAAGAACGGCCTTGCCATTATCCAGTGAGTGATTGGAGAATATTGTTTTTCACTCTTAGTAGAGCAGTCTCGGTACTGTGATTTTGCTTATAGGCAGATTGAAAATGCTCTCGAGACTATTGCTACCACGTGCCCAGTAACTTGACAGGTACAGCCTTCTCTATGCCAGATACAAGACCCAAAACGGGACATGAAAAAAAAACCCCGCCAATTCAGCTGAAGGACTAAGAGTCCCGGACTTATCATGTCCACAAGGACAGAATTCGACCCCTATGGACCTGTCAGTTGAATCGTGACCTGACCCCAAAACGATATGGAAGATTTCTCATCAGGGGAACCCAAAGGTTGAAGCTGCAGTTATTGTGGCCGAGAAATAAAAAATAATTAGCCAAAATATAAGTTTTCAAAATGGATCGACTTTGTACTGAATAGACCCTGCTCTACACCTAGAACGACAGAATTCTTGCTATCAACAT
>JAODTK010004276.1:0-285517 GCA_026419785.1 Sclerodactyla briareus | reverse complement strand
CACTGTTGAACGTTATGTTACTCCTTCAGTGTAGCTACGTATAAAGGTATGATACATGGCCCATGGAGGAAGGATGGTTTGCTCTAATGCAGCATGACACCTGTGTAAGGTATAGTATTTCTTTACATGCAGCTACCCCCAGTATCACGGTAGATCAACGCCTCGGAGGAAACGATGGTGTGCTCTATTGCATCAACACTGAGTAGAGGGTATAATAACTTTTTTTACAAGCTAGCTACAGTATAAAGGTAGATGTACATGCCTGGAGGAAGGATGGTGTGCTCTAATGACAGCATACACGTGTAGGGTTATACTAACTCCTCTAAAGCTAGCTACAGAGAGAGGTAGATACATACATGGAGGAAGGATGGTTGTGCGTCTATGCAGCATACACTGTTAAAGGTTATAATAATTCTGTACATGATAGTACAGTATAAAGGTAGATCCACGCCTGGAGAAAGATGGGTGCTTCTAATGCTAGCAACATGTGTAAGGGTTTAATAACTTCTTTACAGCGAGCTACGTATACGGAACACGCTGGAGGAAGGACGGTGGTGCTCTACTGCAGCATACACTGGTAAGGGTAAGGATACTTCGTTACAGCTAGCTAAACGTATAAAGGTAGATACATCCTGGAGACACACTGGTGTGCTCGGAATGCAGCAACACTGTGTAAACGTTCCTTTCTCACTTCAACTGTGAAGCACATTTGATAGTCTTTTCTGGATATTTGTGCTATAAGCTCGATAATATTATTAGTCGTTGCCATATCACCTATATTCATTGTTACTGGTTACCATAGCAAAAAACAATGGTTGCAATGGTAACCATAGTGATTATCAAGAACTATCCACTGAGGGATACCCTTGGTGGGGTACCCATGGGTGGCAGGTGATCCAGCACTGAGGGCATACTTACGAAAGTGTTCGTTGTTTGGAAGGGCTGAACATAGTGTATTTTGCCACATGCTGACATGAGGCCCAAAACCCTATTTTCTTCAAAATTAGGCAAAACTCTTGTAAATTGTTGAATTTAGGAGGCAAAAACACTTTTGGAGCAATTTTTTCGAGATCTTGGCTGATTCTCAATGGCGGAATGATTTCATATTTGTAGAAATGTAAAAGGGCCAAATTACAACTTCTCCCATGTAATCAGCCGAAATTACCAAAAATGTGATTTTTTAGGGGAAACTCTCATTTTTGGTCAATGAGGAATTGTCGAAAACTGTTCTTTTTTCGGTAGTCTTCAGAGATTGGAAGGACTTAATGGTTCGAAGTTAGAACAGTAACGAACTTCGCAAAACGAAGGGTTTCACGCATTTATGCTGAAAATTTTTGAAATGTCTATGAATGGAAATACTTTTGGGAAAAATGGCTGTGTTCAGGCTATATTTTTGATTAATTTGATATATTTGCAACTCGCAATAGTAGCAGATAGAAACAACTGAATAGCTCCACTGATGAGATCTGTGACTCGAGGATTGCCCTCTTGTTATTATGTTAAAGTTGTTACGCCTTCACAGGGTAGTACAGTATAGAGGTAGAACAGGCCTGGAGGAGGGATGGTGTGCTCTAAGCCCATAGGAAGCAAGTTACAACGATCAGCACTAACAGGTTGAATATAACCTTGTTGAGTATGTCATGCATCCGGGACAGAGGGCTTGTTAGTACAGGCTCAACTAGTGCATGGATAGTATCTACCCCACAGAAATTGAATATAACCTTAGTGGGTAGTCATGACATCTAGGCAAGAACTGTTAGTACAGATCATGCAAAGGGAATGTTACACTTTTTCACCAGTTGCCATGCCTCTTCAATGATGTCAGGAGCAATATTAAAAGTAAAGCAAGTACTATAACTGAACTTAGTTGACTCCCTCGAGGCTCTTCACTTCGTTACTAGATTTACATATAACACTACATGAGTTCCTCTGCTTTCCCACAGAGTTCTCTGCAACATACAAATTACAATTACCTGGGCAGTGAAACTTCTTCCTTTCTTCAAAGAAGGACAAACAAAAAAATACTTCATTATTTAGTGATGTTTGCATATTTTGCCCAGGGAAAATTTTACCGTGACATTTTCTTCTGTGTCACTTTTCGATATTTATATGTAATGTTTTTGAAACATTGAAGCGTTCCAGACCGCTGGAGTTGAATCGCCATGGATAAATACATACCAAACATACACAGAAACAAACTGCCCATATGCAGATGACTCCTGACAGCCTTGAACATCGGGCGTGGCCTGTAGAGTGAACATGTTCATATTAGCGGATGGAAGATTCAAGGAGACATAACGCCATTTGGAAATAGTTATGCTGGTGGTGGTACCTATCATTGCGACCCATTGGTGTCATCAAACTTATGCTGATGCCATAAAGGTACGACAGCAATCACTAATATCCTTTAATGAATTTCTTTATGCCGCTATCTGCAAAACATTGAGGAATGCCATGGTGACCTTGTGGTAAAGGTCAAACGGTTCTAAGCATGCAGTAGCTAGGGGAATACTGTCATGTGAAACATTCTTAACAGTGCAGCACTGCATGCTGGGTAAATAAGGAATCCAGCATGTGTAAATAATAGCCCTGGGGAAAACATGAATGTTCTTTCAACAGGGGGTCCCAGGTACATATGGGGCTGCTAAGACAAGATGTCAAACGAATGAACTTTGCAGTGGTTCGTAATAGAATGATGCGCACGTGGACTAAAATTGTTGCATTCTAAATCTTATCAAGTTGATGGGGATTAGGATGTTGGAGAGAATCCATTGAAGTGGCATTTTATATAATGTTGAATTGTAGTGTCTGGGTGGGTGATGTCGTCTGGGGAGTAAGTGTGGCATCGATTAAATTATGAACTGCTTTTCCCATAGTGGGAATCTAGATCATTGTGTTTGGTCAGTTAGAAATAGCAGTGATTATGTGAAAGAGGGTTGTGTGAAACTTTCCTGATTGGTTTGGATAGGGGTTGCTATGTGTGGGAGTGATGCAAGGTAATGGAGGTGCAATTTTTGTTTTCATTGCAATTTTACCTTCTTGTCATATTATTAAGTGAGATTAAACTGGATACAGGCGTATCATAGCAAATGAGCTTACAGTGGTCCTGAAAAAAAACCAGTTGGTTCGGGACAAAAGACTGTGACTGGGAATTCAAATGGACATGATTCAATGTGCTTCCTCTAATAAATCTAAAGAGTCATTACAGGGGGGGGAGGGATATGATTTTATCGTAAAGAATGGGGTTAACACATTGATGGACATGACGCTTGGGTAAAAAACCTGAGTCTTCATGAAATTTCAGCTCTTCATCCACAAAATTTCATATGAATAAACGGAATTAATTTGTGGTCAAGAGTGTTTATATGATATTTAATGACTTCTCGGGGTTAACACTGTCGTTGGAACACAAATTGAACATAATGCACTTGTCAATTGCTGGGTGCACGGCATTGTCAAAAGCGGGATAGTAACATTATTGTACATTGCCGACCCCTCGGAACGAGATGACAACTCATAGGTCAGCTATTACGAATATTTTCAATATCTTGGCCAACAATGCACATCCCAAAAGTCAGATTTGTGACCGTTCAAGTCGGGGACGGGGGGGGGGTGGCTGGGAAGGAGTGAAGGACTGACATACATGTATGTCGCGGTGGATTTGACAATGACCCACATTTGATGACCACGCCAGGGTTATTGGGGGAGTCATGCTGCACCTTTAGACACAATAAAGGATACCGTCATATAGGCACAGTTTCGCATGATGAAAACCTGCTGTGTTTCACACTAAATCCATCTTTTTTTAATTTTCCACGCCTCTATAAGCAGAGCTGGAGTTGTGGCGGGGCGCATCAGCACTTCAAAACTATCTCGGTACCCTGAGGCTAGTGAGGTAACCGGGAACGACCAGACTCGCCCGGGGTTGGGGCGATGGGCATCAAGGGATGAAGTCAAGGAAAAAGTAATCCACTCTCCATTCCTCATCCTTTCGGTACGCAAATTCTGCCGCTGATTCACCGCAGGGCCTAACGTTCTTGCAGGATGGTGTGCAAACGACCGCAGTTTGTCCTCGTCCGCAGTTGCATTGTGCGAGAAAATAGGCGGACTCTTGAGAAAGGTTTACCATGCTTAGTGGCTGGCTTCAGCTTAGCTTAGTTATAGGCTTTGAAGACTACATAGTAAGTTAGGGCTAATGCTCAGGATGGTTTTAGGGCAAAAGTGCAATTATTAATACCTGTGGATTATATAACTGTTTGCAGCAGGGCAAGCATTGTCGCAATTAGAGAAAGAGGGTTGCGACAAGCTACTTATAAACAATCCATATCCACCGAGTTAGACGGATAGCGTCATAGTAGATCATATTGAATGTTTTCAATATTGCATTATACGGGTATGGGTCATGGACCTCCTACCTAAGAGGATTAACCACTTCTTTTCTAACAATCAGGGGGGAAAAAATGATTTGAACATGTCATAACAAGCGGTTTGATGCTAGGGAAAGAAAAACCCCATGTGCTTTCAAGCCACAATTTTTTTTTATTGTCGGCTAAGTGGTAACTCAACGAATGCAGCCAGTCATGGCGCCTTATTGGCTTACCATCTTGTTTTATGTGACTAATCCTTGGTATCTAGCATACACCAGCTAGGGTTCAAAGTCGGTTAGCTCACATGAGCGCTACATTTGATGTGGAGGAATTTAGGGAAACCACTAAACGTCCTGGAGTGTAAGGTCATAAACCTTTCAGGTCATTAGGCATTCCTACACAGTAGGGTTGTTAGTAATAAGTTGGTCAGTTGAATAATATTTCAATTTTGATTTTTAAAGAGGCTCATATGGCAAAACATCTCAAAAGCGCTTCACAATCATGCACATCTGCGGCTCAAATTTGTTGGCACACTGCGGCTCAAGTAGCATTAGAAATTGGGGCAATCTTTTGGTACAGCTTCCCTGATGTCTGTTCGGAACACTGGTCTATGTCTATAGTGCTGTATGATGACGATCCGTCGATCAATCCAGGAGTAAATAACAACACTGCCGCTTAAGTATAGCAATAATCGCTGTTTAGTGGTGCTGTAGGAAGGACGAGATGGTAGCAAATGAGGAGCAGGGTTACCGCATTGGTTGAGGCCATCCATGGTTGGGTTCAAGTACTAATAAAAGATCCCAGAGTGCTATTGCATCATCTATCGAGCAAACTATCCGAGGCATGCTAACAAAGGAGATGGGAACAAATAACACAGACTAATGTGGAACACTCTCCTAAACAGTTTTAACACAGGTGTAAGGTTTGTTCGATGTTCAGTTCTTCAGCCAAGGTGGCGAATCACTGCAGAAACGAGGGGCTGCATTAGCAAAAGAGTGTTTCCAAATTGGAGGGTACCTCAGTACACAAGAAGTGACAGATAACGAGACATTACGGTGCGCGACGGGATGTAGGTCCATGTTATACCCTTGAGCAAGGTCGTGTTTTAACTTGATTGCATCATTACACACGGAAAAACAAGTTCGTGGGTTAAGTCACTTATTAGGTTGTCCACTGATAGTGTGGTGTGGGAAGCTACCAATGAGCAGGGGTGATGACTGTGAAGTGCAATGAGATGGCGTTCGCTATAAAAAATCCAAATACATTAATTGTCACGACTTGCACCATGACCTAAAATATTTTTGGGACAGGGCGGGGCCTTATTGGTTATAGTGTCTGGCTGATAATTCCCGTGATTCTGTTTCAGTTATTGCTGCCCGTAATTTTCACCCCAGTGATTTAGATATAGTAGACGGTTTGGTGAGGTGTCTGTAGGTGGTGATTATTCGAAATTCATCAGATTGCGTCTACGACAGGGGGGCATGTTATACTGTACTTCCGCCCCAGTTGCCATGTGAATAGAAGGTTAATACCTGACGATAGTTGCAAAAACAGATGAAATGGATGGGATCTTGTATAGGTTTGATCAGCGCTAATACTCACATCTAAGGGAAGTTCTACTCTTGGCAGAATTAATCACTATGAAATAGCATTTTTCATGGCACGAGGGCTATCTGTTCATCATCACCATTTATGGTTCAAGATGTTACATGAGGGGTCATGTATGTCACGTTTGATGAAAGGCCGCAAACTGCTATAATTCAGATCCTTCCTGAAATCATATGGTGGTTGCAATTCCTGACACTGAAAGGAAAATCTTGGTATCAATATGGTGTCGGGAGTTTCTTTCAGGGAACACTGCAGGCTTGGTTACAACAGAGGGTTATTTGTGGGGAATGGAAAAAACTTATTATAGGTCCAAACCCCAGTTCAATATGATGTTCCTATGGAGTTTTGGCCTCAAAGTTTGAAGCACATTAGCAGAGAACAACTGGGGATCTGATTGCAACAATAAAGCATGACATCACACAGGGACAACACAGAAATTATGTTACGTATTTATTTGATTGTTTCATTTTGGAATATGTCAATATTTATCTGAAGTGCGGTAATCTTTCTACACAAAAGAACATCAACACCTACGAACCCTCTACAGCAATCCTCACCCATGGACTGAATGTTTTCGAAGGGAAATTGTGTTTGAAACTTCAATAGAAAACATAAGTAATGTTGCAGGGTTGTGCAAGTTATGCCATCAGTATTATTGCATGACGGGAGACATTTGTTTATTGTGCAATAACCTGTTCCAACAATTACACAAAATTCGAATGCCTATAAATTCTGTAACGGGAAGTCCTATGGACTTACGGTTTGGACTGGCGCATTTAGTTTCCATCCAGCTATTAAATTAGCCCCTGAATAAATCACCCTGCAGTTGCCTTTAAACATACTAGGACTGGTGACGAGTATATATGGAATGGCTGTTGAAGCAGATATTGAAGAATTCTGGAAACTAATGTTTCCTGTTCATGGTAGTACTACCTGGGGCTTTTAATAAAGACATCCTAGTTTGTCAACGACCAACAATAAATCATGTGGGGGGGGGGCGGGGGGCAGTTGGGGGAAGAGGGATGGTGAAACTTTGAGGCCACCACCCTAGGGTAGCAGCATTGGCGAGGAGCTCGTTCTGTTGACATCCGAACAATCCAATTTCATCCCGCCCTATTTGGGTGGGGAAAGAGAGGCCTCGGATGGGTGCATGTCCTATGTCTGTCTTGAGGAAAGTCTACACTCCTCACAAATACTCACCTTGTGATAATAAAGGCTGTGATGTAAGGCCCGCTACTCCCAAAGCATGGTACTCTTTGAATGTGGTCCAAAAGCAACAGAGGTTATGACAGGCCTATAGTCAAGGATGCCATCAATTTGGATATGAGGCACGCATTCTGAATATCTCAGAATTAGTGAAAAACAAGGGAAGGGAACTGTTGCATCTGTGTTGTATCAGCAAGCGCTCGTCTGCCGATCCATCCAAAACAAGGACGTCATCCTAAGGGGTTCAAGGTAGTTACCTATGAAACTAGGACCAATGACGTGCCTAAAGTGTATGTGCAGGCTGACTACAGTACTGATGATGACAATCAGCACACCAATCATGAAAAAAGATGATGAGAAAGGTCTGTAAGTGCTCACAAATTGCATGCAGAAAACTCTTGTAAATAATGAACATGTCCTGGCCTTCCCAAGTGCATCGTATACATGTGTACTATTTGAGGTGTGGTAAATTATAAAGGGAATTGGGAATAAGTGTTCCATATCTAATGCTTATCATGCAGATTACTAACAGTGCTAATATAATTTAGTGGTGGGCTTTTTACATGTTGAGAACTCTGTATAAAAATGGTAATATACTTTTATGGAATAAAATATCATTACGAAAATATTGGGCTTTCATTTATATTTGCGATATTGGAAAAAGACGCCCAGCATGGCAGAATGATGGAATGTTGTTTAAAGAGCGGGGCTCGGGGATCTCCTGTGCCATGAAATATGCAAGGAAGGGAGAGAGGAAAAGTTAAGAGCATACACTGAACAGCACCTAACTGCAGGGGCGTATTGTTAGATGAGACCTCGGCCTGGGGGTGGGGGGGGGAGTCCCGATTGTGCTGTGGTAATATATAGATGTCAAACCAGGGCTTTAGCTGTGCCGAGTGCCCAAAGGAAGGCAGTAGTCTTTTTTTTTTAGCTCAAAACTAGTTATGGCGGTTTGAGTATTTGGATTCGATGTCATTGTCTGTCTCTGTGCAGTCGTTGTGTGTGCAAAATTCAAATAGTCTCTTACAAAGTGCGTGACTTTCCTGCAATTGTGTCAAATTTCCTGGGATAGTGCTACTTTCAGCTTGGACACAGCTTTGGTTCAAGCTATCAGAGTTTCATGATGCGGGGTCCCCAGTGCCTTTGCCATCAAATGTGCATTTTTTGATGGATCTTAATGAACTGAGTTCATTATCGGCAAGTGGGAATTCACCACATGAGGTCCCGGTTGAAGGTCATTAAAGGGCATAAATGTCCTTATGTGTAAATCTCCAAAACGACAATTTGTACACATGGATTGTTCTCGAATACATCCTAATGTACTGTGGAGTGAGCAAGTGCGGTCATAGCATGTTTGCAAAATTTACGGTCATTGAGGAAATGGAAGGGTAATTTTATGTTGAATTGGGACATTTCCTCGTGACGCTTGAGAGATATTGACTCTGTATGCCATGGACCCACTACTAGAAAAGGTTCGGTCTAGGATTGTGGTTTTCATAGAATGCAAGTTTGCCAGTGGGGCATGCCATTCGTCTAGGAGTTTTGGAGTGGTGGGTGCTGTGCATTGTAGCTCGGTGTAAATATCTCGGCTAATGCCCCAGAGTAAAATTCTTTGGGAGGTGCCTGGTCACAGTTTGTGTGCAGGTACATTTTAGCCTGGAACACTGTACTAATCACTAAATTTGCATCTGGTTGCTGGCATTTATGGCCGTAGTTTCGGAAGAGTAATATAGGCACAAACAGTCGTGCTTGTGGGATAGTGACAAAACTTGGCACAATGGTCATTGACCCCAGGTCATCTTCGATGTTAAGGTCAAAGGTCAGCATTCAAGGGGGCACACGGCCTTATGTGCATATATGATTTTTTGGCCCCCCGCGCAATTGATAATTGTTTAATGGATGTTGACGAAACTTCGTTACAAAAATCATTGAAAGGTGGGGTATTTGTCAAAATAAGCTATTGCTCCTAGTTCCATGAGAATGACCCCTGGTCCCTAACCTAGAAAGCCCTTGTACCAGAGGCATTTCTTCTAGGTAAAGCTGCAGATGTTTGAGCTATTGTGGACCATTGGGTTTTAGCAGAGTTCAGGTCTTACTTGGGCACATACGGGGTAAACTACACAAATTGGCATAATGTACATGTTCTATTTCAAGTCAAGTGGATGCACTGATGTTGAGGTTGAACGTGCTGTTATTAACCAGCATACTTCGGCCTGGGACTGAGGTGTGATGTCAGGGGAGAGAGATGGGCACCACTGCAAAGTGCTGTCCAGTGCACTTCCTCGACTTAGGATCAACAGAATGGTCAATGGATTATCGTCATCTCAGGGGCGCAGCCCACACCGCCCCCCACACGACCCTCGGGCAACTTGAGTCGGGGGTGGGAGGGGGGGCCGGGCAATCGGGGGGAGAAGGTGGGAATTTTCGGGGGGAGGTGCAACGAGGCCGATGCGACCCAATACGACACCGTAGGCATCAGGAGCGGATGCCTTGGGTCAAAATGGCCTGTATTGGTGGTCAAGAAGAGCAAAACCCGCCCCGCCAAGTGGGGGTTTCCCGGGAGATTCTGGGGGGGCCTAGAAAAAAAAAACATGCCGTAATCTCGTGCAGATTGCCTGTTACAAGGCGTGTCCGGTACCCGAACCTAATTCCACGTCATCAAGGGCTATTGCAACCTTATGGTGCTGGGGGCTTGGACAATATTCAGGAATAGTCCGAATTTCAGTGCCATACGGGGGGGAACACGCATAATACGAAGAGATCACGCGCGCGAAGGATGCACACTTGATGTATTTAGGGCAAAGTTAAAACAGAAAATTCAGATATAATGTGACAAAAATCAGGGCAATCAAAAAAAAAAAAATCCAATTCAAGATACTAAAGATGCATCGATCTTAACTCATTCCGCAATAACAAGAATTGTAAACTTGTCTCTCACTGATGCGAGTTTTTCCAACGTCTATGAAAACTGCCTGTGTAGTAGGCTACGCCAGATCCTGAAAAAGTCAAAACCTCCTCTCAGAGACCACGATCATATGAAATCTCGCAACGTCTGAGAGGGAACTTGGGGGATGATTTGTAATGGAATGGTTTCGCTCCTACCTTGCAATGCCATCTTGATAGGTCTGCCTAAACATTTACTGTCTAAGGGTCGAAGCTGTAGGCTGTTCAAAACAGTCTGCGAGACGAATCTAATCGGACTGACATATACATAAATCCGCTCGACCTTCCGTCACTGATTACCTGTTGAACAAGATTCAATTACAATATGCTTATGTGACCACGATTTGAAGGCTCGACAAATAGCTTTATTAATATAGTATTATCACCCGATCTCACAACACACTGACAGGAATGCTTTAGATTGAAACCGATTTCGCTTTTATGTGGACATATGATACTATCAACCTCTATTGGAGGGAGATTACAGGTTCGCTTTGAATCTACCATTAAATACTTACGATGCGCGTGGTGCTCCCGCGAGCAGTGGGATGTGTCACATAACTGGAAATAGGGGATCCTAAACGGAGGAACCGCGCCCTAAGTGGGGAAGGTCCCTCAACTGCGAAAAGACCATAACTGAACAAAAGCCTCAACGGGGAGAAGCCCCGAACCTGGGAAACGGACCTTCAAACTGGGGAAAGCCATTTATATTGAAACTTTTACCCCATTTACTGATCAAACTGACATAGCCAGCCAGTTCAACCAGTTACTCCAAGGGTCATTGCACCACACAGAAAATTCAGCCGACTCACAATTTGTAAACTGCACATTTCTCACTAGTTTATCAATCTTACCAAAACTACAGGAAACGATGGGAAAAGGTCTTCTTTCAGCATTGTTAATAGTTTTCGTGAAAATGGCGATTTATGGTTCAAAATGAGTCATATTTAGGACGGACAGTCCGAAAATCTTGTTATGAAGCGTACGTTTATAAGAAACATACCTACAGTGTTTCGCACTGTGCAGAGCCATATAGGGGGTTAACAAGTAAAGAATAGATTTTTAGCTGGCGGGGAGCAGCTCTACATGTTAATCCGGTCTCCGTCAGTTCGTTCGTGCGTTCGTTCGTTCCGTTCGTTCGTCCTTCTGTTGTTCAGTTCAGTTCATAACTTCTCTAAAACATACATCGATCAGGTTGAAACTTGGGGGTGGATGAAGTGCTATGGCTAGACTTGAGCTACATTTATGGTCGCATAGTGTTATTAGATTTAATTAAATCAATTAATTACCCCAATAATTCTTCACTTTATTTGAGTCTCCTGATGCCAGACAAGTTTGTTTAATGACTCCATCCTCTGCTGAGCAGTGTTTACCGTATCTATCAGAAGGTCCAGTTCAGCAGAATAGTTGACAATAAAAACCTAGTGTCCAAGGGGGTGGTGATGTCTTTCATGCATCTCGCCCTGTGTACATTAGGGACCCTGTCTCCAGGATTGTACATACATCTCGGCCAATCAAGTCCTCGTTGGTGAGTGGACCTAGAAAGAGGGGCTTGCGCCCTCCCCCGTCACCCCACCCCCCCCCCCCACACCACCCCCACCTAATGCTGTTGATGGTAAATTGTGGAGGGTTCAACTCTCATGATGGTGTCAACAATGTAGATAGGCATTTCTGTTGGGAAGTGGTTTCCAGGTTCAATGCCACAGGTCTTAGGAATGGGCACTGATAGCAACGATAGGGCAAGGTGGTAGACATGTTTCAAGTCATTCAAGGTTTAATGACCGCTGTCAGTACGAGGTCAGTGAATGTGAACAAACAATACAGGAAAGGGCGGGAAAAAAACAGCAGTGTATTTGCACGAGAGTTGCTGTCCGCAGCTACCAGCGTTCGACTTGACATGTTCGAGTCAACACTGAAATACGGAGGTGATGCTGCGTAACGGTGCCGAGTTTTTCCGACAACGAGCGAGATGTATCTTTTACAGCCGTGGATAACACAAAAGAGATCGGATGACGGGTTCTCGAGTTAGGAAGGAATGGATAAAATAAAAAACATGGAAATTCGTTGTGTTAACCAGTAATTTGCGCAAAAGCCTTTTTAGAAGTTAAATGCCAGAGGATTATACACTTGAAGTAAAAGAAATATTCATGTATAAACAAGGAAGAACACACGTTATTTATCACAAGCTGTGGAACCTAGTTTGTAGCATTCTGTAAGTAGCCGAAAACCATTTGAGAAAGGGAAAAAAGGGGTTATTTAGCTCTTTTATGTGAATCAGGTTAGAAGGCACTTCCGGAGCGCGGTTTCAAAAAGGTTTCAATACGTGAGTGACCTGCCCATCCCCCCCCCCCCCCCCCCCACCCCCCCCCCCCCGCCCCCCCCCCCCCTACCTCTCCTCAAAAATCCTCTACATTGGAAATGCCGCTAAAATGCGAAGGTCTCTTGAATAAAAAAAATATATAAAAAAAACGCCACTGGGAAAAGGGTGTCAAACGGAGGTGAAATGGAACCCAAAATATTCGCTCGCAAAAGTGGCAATGAAGTCACACGCTGCGTTTTCCGCTAAACATGATACATGGAAACTCAGTGATGGGTTGCCTTTCATTTATGTTGACTGTCTTCCCAGAACCCCTCTTTACAGCTTGTTGATCTACGCAAAAAAGGCGCCTATTCTTAGGTAACCGACTTTTCCCTCTGCGGTATTAAAAACGCACAGTATGTACCAGCACTAAGTTTGCAAGAACCTGTCGGACCCAAGTATGGAAATACTGCCGTTGGGAAAGGTGGGGGAACTATGTACTCCGCCATCACGTGGAATCTAGTGAGAATATTTTTAGGTACGAAACAACATTTCTCCAACTTCAGCGGACGCGTGTTAACGAATTCTTTACTATCCCTATAGTCTTGAAAATCAAGATGGCCGCCATATATGCGTCTAGCAAATGGTAATATGGTTTTCTGATTGCTTACACACTATACAGTTGCCAAAAATGCATATATCTCCAGCTGCAAAAATTCCAACGAAACCAGTGTTGAACATAGTCCCTGAGCTATAAGATGCTTTTTCCATACCGTCTCCAACTGCCATCCTTGGAATATTGAAAAAATTATTGTATATAAATTCCAATTGTCACCTATAATTAAATCACGTCTCCTCCTGACTGAAACACGTCCTCCATGAAGCAGGGGCGACGTGCAAAAATATTTTTTTGTGGACCATCAGCCGGTTAATGAGTATTTAAGAGGCTGATCGTCCCATCCCCCCCCCCAGTTGCGGCCACGAGCAGCCAGATTTCATCATATCGCAGATAAGACACTTCCCACTTTCCGTGCCTTATGGACAGAAAACACCCCCTAATTTTACAAGATTTCCACTTTCCATTTAGAGAAATATTCTCGAAAATATCAGTTGATAATGCTTCTGGCTACATTCTTTCTTACATCTCTAATACTCAGTTGGTAGGCTACTGGTTACAATTCACTTCTTTCACACACTCTTGGTTTATGCTCACAGAGGATTTACCAGAGCTTCGCAATGATGGGTTTCAGATAGCGCCACAAAAATAATGTAAATTCCACTGACTTCATGTTCATGGATCTATCCAAGTCGCGCGAAAACCATTGACGCGGCCGCTCTGATTTTTTCCAGTGACATGTCTCCGTTGTCAAATGGGGCTCCTGCTGTGATTGTAAAATACGAGAATCAGTGTCAGGGGCGTCGGCGCGTTTTGAAAATGGGGGACACTCGACGCAAGACAATCTAAGCGTAGCGCCACCTCGTTTTTTTGGCGCGATCGTACAGACAATTTTCAGATTTTCATAACCCTCCAGATCGACGGAAAACGGCACTTGCCAGGCTCAATAGCACCCACTACATGTGTGCTTTGATACAAGACGAACAAACAAGTTTCACCGATTTCGCATGGTATTTTTATTACTTTTTACTCTGGCTTTGTGTGCGGTGGGAGCCAGGGGTCCTACCGAACGTCTCTGGGGGATCGAAGGGAAAGCCATAGGCGTACGGGACCACCCAAATTTGGGAGCAGAAAATTTGTAACCGAATTGTACAAGTCAGTCAATGGAAACTACCGGCGCGCGAAAAAATGCATTTTTCCGGGCATTTTATCGAAGAAGTCTGCGAAAAATTCAGCAGTTTTTTCACTTTGCTTTTTCCTTCCTAATCTTCCACGAATTTTCGCCCGAATTTTTCATCTCAGAAAAATGGGGGGGGGGGGGGCAGTCTGTCCCCAAGGCTTCTGAAATTAATCGAGTGAACGAAATGATTCGAAGCCGTTACATCGCATATTTTAATAGCCTACAACGCCTGGAAGAAAAGCGCCATTGCGCGCGAAACACTTCGAGAACTCGGTATGAAACATGGGTAATCCTTCCACTCGGCCCTAGTTCGGGTCCACAGACTCCACCTGGGGTCCGCAACCTTGGACTTAGTGGCACTAAGACAATTTCCAACGCGATTATTGTTTTGGTAGACAAAAATTGAATCAGTTTAGAGTGATACAAAATCGGGCATGTGCCTATTATTTTTTTTTATTACGGTAGCGGAAAGTGGTGGGGCAAACGACTATGATATCCTCCCCACTTTTGAAAGTGGGGGAGGGGGACATTCCCCCCCGTCCCCCACCTGTTGACGCCCATGCAAAGTGTACTTCTAATTTAGCCACCGAATTGCACAGTCTTATACATATTCCAGGTGCCGGGTAACGTTGTGTACAATCAATTTTAGTGAGCTTAACTCTTGGTGCTTGTTTTGTGTGTTTCAACCTGAATCAAAGCGCGTATATTTTCAGTTCGCCACATAATGCACATTCCTGTGTAGATTAGTGGTGGCGGGAAAACGTTATGCGTGATAATAACGTTTAAATACCACTAATATTGTTTTTTATACTGGCTTCAATCATTGGAAATATTGAATAAACGATTGTATATGAAAATTACAATTGTCTCGTATAGGATCGCGTCTCCTCAGTTGAAATAAACACGCGTCCTTGATCGCAGCAACGAAGATCACGGTGTAGCCACTATATAGTACAGTCGGTGTACGTGAGTGGTGGCGGGTAATCCCCCACATATCTGCTCCACACCAACTAGCTAGGTCAGTTCATCAGGCACTCTGGGATGACAGGCAATGTGGCTTCTCGATCGGCAGAATGCTATAGGACAGTGCCAAAAAGTGAAGTTGTACACGTCGCCTAATTGGGTTCATATTCCGGGGCCATCTATGGTAATAAGTCTCTACGTACAGAAACAAAAACTGCCTACATAATAAAGTAAAGTTGACCGCGCACCGTGGACGGGGTTCCTCCATGACCAATACCTGTACCCTCAATTCGTTTAAATAGGTCATACAGTTTTGCTATATGGAACCAAAAACCTTAACCTATATGAAGATGAATGACATACTAACCAAAATAAGCACCAACTAACCTGCTTGCCTTTGAAGAGCACTCTCAGGAGCATGGGTCCAGTACAAATGAGTATAGTGTCATGTCTGTCGTTCAAGGATTTGAGAGTAAGGTAGGGCGTAGGAAAGACCAAGACGTTAGAGTGTTTTACACACTTCCTAATCTTGTGACCAGTAGATTGTTGGAAGATACCGATCAGGGGTAATATCTCCACTGAGACCACAATATTGCAAAACTAAGACAAATATGTTATTTTTGTGAGAAATTCCAACTGAGCCACAACAACTCCAACTGCAAAAAAGACCTTAAAAAATATTCAAATTTAGTGTCAACTTGGCATCATAATCGGCTTTTTTTCAAATTTTTGTCAAAATAAGACTTGTAGATAGTCAAGCAAGGCCTTATGTAAATCCAGTATTCAGTGTTAATTTCTGGATAGTACTTTTTTTAGAAAAATATATTTTTTGATCGAGTCGTATGTTTTTATATGAAGAATTAAAATGAAGCAATGTTCCTCCCTCGGCTGAGAAGAAGTCAAAAGGCAATTATTCCTTGACTGAACCTGATTGATCAAGCTAACCTCTGCATTGTTCAACTTCACATGATAACAAGATTACATAGGGATCAGGTAATACTATTATAGGGAACTCCATACCAGGTATGACCTACATCCATGCAGATGAGGTCTTGTTTACAAGCTTAAGTTAGCCAATATATCGATTTTCACAACATCTCCATTTCCTCCAACTGCCCGTCTATATAAACAACGGGCGATCGCCCCCAGTGTACTCGCCCTAGTTGCGCGAGGAGTATTACTTCTATTAGGTCACCAGCAAACAGTACAAGCATGCCCATGTGTCGCTTAATATTTAACAGGAACAGCCTACAATCAGGACCAATTTCAAATTCGAAAGGAATGAGTATGACAATAATAAAAATAATAAATCTACATTTATAAGGCGCGAAAAATATAAGGTTTCGATGCGCCGACACACAATCTGATACCCAACAAAACAGAAGATTACCACAGATATCTAGAGAACAAAAAGTTTAGCCTCGACTTGAAGGTGATTACATTTGAGGATTTCCGGATTCTTAGGGGTAAGTGGTTCCAAACTGTTGGGGCTGCAACAGACAAAACGCTGTTCACAAAAATGTGTTTTTCCTACGAGACGGGGTTTCAACAGTCGTGATTTGAGGACGAACGGTTCGTGTTCGTCGAGTAAAGAGAGTTTTTCCTTTTAGTACCGTCAGATATTGCGGGAGCAAGGCATTTCTGCTTTAAAAGTAAGCAAGAGAATCCTAAAAAGACAAACGCCCTTTCACCGGGAAAGCCAATGAAGTTTTTAATAGTAGGAGTTATAGGCTTAGAGCGTTTGTTACCAGTGACAAGTCTCGGCAGCCGAGTTTTGTACCCCCTGTAATGCAGACAATAAACGGTAGGCAACTCGTACAGAAGTGCGTTATTGTAATCCCAGAGGCGAGAGAACGCATGGACTAACGTTCCGCAGACTTCTGATCTAAATATCTGCGTGAACGAATTTTATAGATTCCAAAGGAGGCCATTAACAGACACTGGGCGGCGACCGTGTTATGTAAATTGCATAGTATTATCTACAATTATGCCAAGATTTTCGGCAGATTGGCAAGAAGAATGATAGGGTACTCCAATGTGTAACATAGGCAATAAGGATGATTCACAAAACTGGGAATGAACGTGCAATACTTCAGTTTTATTAATCATTTAACATGAGTTTGTTGTTAACATCAGAGATGCATGCCTCTATGTGTCAATGGCCCCGTTTAGTGATCTGATGGTTTTCCACGATGATATGAAGTTGGGTATCATCGGCATATATCATATGGTGAACTCCACGATGAGAGTTGATTATATCACTTAACGGACTTGTATACATGCGGAAACATGGCCTTTAACAGATCCTTGAGGGATGCCACATGAAAGAGGAACCATGTCAGAAATTGTGTTCTCTACCACTACAGCTTGTCTCTGGCCTTCAAGGTAAGACTCAAGCCATTTTGATGCTGACCCGCCAATACCACAATTGTTTTGTAGTCGCTCAAGTAGTATTGGTATGATTATGGTGTCAAAGCTGCTGAGTTATCTAATAAAATCAAGATAGCCTCTGAACCTTTATCTAATGCAAGCAACAAATCATTTGCACTCTCAGTAAGGCAGTTTCAGTGGAGAAGCACTGACGATAAGCAGATTGAGTATTGACGATTGACAATGTCTACTAAAGGAGTAAAAGGTTTTTGGAAGGTGAGTCCTAAAATGTGGCATAAATTATGCAAATTTAAGCCAATTTACCAACAAGTTTCACGAAAATCCGGCAAACCTAAAAAATTATGCAAATTAGACACGTTGAATGACCTCCAGTGACCCTGATCCATGATGAAAAAAATTGTTTGGGAACTCAAGGTGGAACCCAACATACCCACCCAGGTTCATTGAAAATCCAAGCAACTCAAAGAATTCACATAAATTATGCAAATTTAGGGGGTATGTGTTATGACCTCCATTGACCCCAAATCTTTGTTAAAAGTTTTGGGATGAAGGTAGACCATAGTCATCAGTTTCGTGAGAATCCGACAACTTTTGAATTTCGCATAAATTATTGCAAATTAGACAACTTAAATTACCATATTTTTTACACTGAAAATATAATTAGTACATCTACTTCATATCGCGCATCTATGTGCCAAACCAAGTCATCATACCACCTACGGTTCATCCGAATCTTGCTTACAAGCCTAAACAATAATTACATAAAATAGGCTAATTATCTTACTTAATTAGTGAACTTTTGTGGTCCCAAATCTAATTAGATCGTGTTCACCCACCCCGCTACACTGAAAATTTTGTCGCAATTGGACGTGTTCGAAAGATATCATGATAACGAGAAAGTGTGACACCACACACACAATCAGGCGAGACAAAAAAGCATAGTGTTCTTGTTACTCCAAAGGAAGCGATACTCAAATTTCACTGGTCAGGTCAGGCCTCTGGACATTGCGACACCTCTGGTGACCCCAGATGAATTCAGATCTGACCAAATAGGGACTAGGTATCATCAGGAGAACACACATCCAACGTCTGAAGTCATTCATCCAGGTGGGGTCGAGTTATCGTGTTAAAAAGCCAAACTTGGCACTTGCAGGAAAACTAAGGAATCTATAGCTACGGCAAATGACGGGTTCTTGTGAAAACCGCCCGCAAGCCTTTCGCATCAGGTCACTTCTGTGAGAACTTGTCTGTTCCAACACCGCCAATTATACTGCATGAAATCACTACTGGAATAGCGTCCCAGCACAGTTGTTGCACGTCAGGATGGGGGCAGACAAGAGGGATTTGTCAGATGAAAACAACCAATTCTAAAGAAACTCAATGGAGACATGCTATGGTCTGCCAGCCTGAACCAGTGACCAAGGCGCACCTTCAAATTTGTCTCCCGAAATACGCCAAGTTTAAAGAGACCGACAGTAACCATTCATTCAGCGGACAGGACGAGTAGACGTCAGTCTGGGCCCAACCCTGTGAACAGCGCCTAGCTGGGCGCTCATGGTCCTGGCACTCGGCCCCTACCTAGTCTATCTGCTCCCAATTGTCCTGAGATGGAGCCAGTGCAAGCATGCGACAGTGTGTTCTGTATAGTCCCAACACCAGTAACTCATCACAGCTGAGTGGCTGGGACACCTCAAGCACAGCGAGAATAACTGGCATGATTGCGACCAACCAAACTCGCCCTATGCCCAGACTACATGGCAGCCGGATTTGAGCTCCGTCAAGAAAAGAAACCAACAGGTCTGCTCTGGGATCCACATAATCACTAGACCATGTCGTTTCCTGAAAGATTGTAAAGGAGGGTTAGAAGCTGGATATCACACTGTAAAGCAGCAGGCCCAAATTCTAACCTTAGAGGGGTATTATCCAGGGACTATCTGAACAACCTCCAACACCAACAAAAGAAAATCTGCATCGTCAACGATACAGCAAAACTCTTGAAACATGCGGAGTGGGATTGACCTGGATTTTTACATGCAAGGCTTCGGCCCATTCTGATCCTGACCACCAGATCACCCCAAGGGCTTTAGTGCTGTCATGTGTGGATCAGTCAGCTGAACGAGCTTGTTCTTGCAGAAGCAACATCCGGACACGACAAAATTGATTCCGTAGCCAAGTAGATCAGAGGCAAAATCCTCTGCCACTGCCTCACCAGGGAGGGTTTAAGGCTCATGATGGCGAGGAATGGTGGACAAATTTAAGGCATGGTTTGCATGGGTACCTTTTGAGGACATGATGGGCTGCCCAAGCATTCGAAAGAGCTCCCATGAGTTTATGAGCTTGTACCTTCGGAAACATGTCAGCAGATGGATTTCTTGATCGGGCAGTCCTGAACTGCCTAGACATGATGGCCCAGGCTCACCGCCATCTCCCTGTGTGGACACTGGGGCACTCCCCATGGTGAATATGGGACAAGAGTTTAATTTCCCAAAAAAACACCCCTGGTTGCCCATCTATGAGTGCGCTGGCACACCCCTTCCGTCCCCCTTCAGGCATCATTTGAGTGGGGTTCGCCTTGACCATTTCAGTTGATGCGGCAATTGGGGAAAGTCTAAAGTGGGGGTTGAAGCCGCCACACATATAAATAATAGATCAAAGCAGCTATACTTAGTTCTTCGTGCCTATTGTGAAACAGAAATATCGAATTATTGTGTAACGGTGGTAGTTACTTTGTTTTATTCAAACACCTAAATGCCACCATTCCATGCATGGCAATAATGATAATATGTACTCAGTGTGGCTTAGAGGAAACATTGGAGAAGGCTACAAGCTTACACTTAGGAAATAAACTTACAGAGGTGTTGACATGCATAAACAGGAGGGAGTTTTTCCCACTCTAGTCACGGCCAACATTTTTCGAGATTCAAGAAACTCAAGATTGCATCTAATTCCTTCACTAGTTGAGTATGAATTTTTCCTTCAAGCTCATAATGCAACAGATGAAGATCAAACTGATGCTTGCCATGAGAAGTATAACCAATGAAACACAAATGAGTATTGCGAGCTGACAAAAAATTGTGCTGGCCACTCTAATTGCTTTCCTCACCGCTCCCCCTTCCACCCCCCACCCCCCCCCCCCCCCATTTGGTTATGACATTTGATGTCAATTCCAACCAAGCCATTATTGTTAAACTTCTTTAAAAGTATTACTTTCCAGTGCACAGGGAATGAGACCTGATGCAATTACCATCACACAGCACCAGGCACTGTAGATAAGTTACAATAACACTGATTCCATCTTTTGATGCATTTTGGCTACACAAAACCACGAAAAGCTCTCTACTTTTGCGAACAAATTTAGGACATTCAATAAAAGTCTACATACACAGAAATGACCTTTACTGTGTCAGCTATGCCAAGGCCAGCTTCACAAGAATTACACGAGCATATTGCTCTTAACAAACAACTGTACATGATTCGTGGACCAAACGGGTATCGAACCCATGTTACAACATCTGCTTGGTCTGGCAATGACTGCCAAAAGCCCCAAACCGGAATGATGCGTTGTCTTTCTATGTATCCAACCAAAATGGCAACATCTGGAACTAATGGATCGGATCGCCCAACGTATTCTATAAAATAATATAATTTGAAGGGGGTGGCAACACCACAAATTCAGATTGTGAGTGGTGTTGCCACCGTAACAGTGATCCATAGTGAAATTTCACCTGGATCCTCGCGTCCCGATTCCTTTCCCTGGCCTTCATTTCAACAAGAATGGATCTGTAGCTCCACACGATGTTGCTAATCATTCCTTACAGTCATTGATTGATCCATGAATACAGGCAGGACCCTTATCGTTGATCTCAATGTCCCGTGTGGTAGTTTGCATCCACTAACATGTAGAGCTTGTGGGTGGTCTTTAGCTTGTAGCTCCGATGTAAATGGACTGTTGAAGGCTGGAAGGAGGAATGGCACTAAGAACCTCGAAAGAGAAAACGTGATGAAACCCTTTCAATGCTTCTCCGTTCATATCCGGTGCTCCCCAGAACCACCTATTTAGGATACAACCTTTTTTCTGTGAATGATCTGGCAAAGCAATCCCATCAAAAATCAGAGTACAACGATTTGTTCACAGGATTGAATGCTCTTCTTATGGCACTAAAAGGTAATCGTTAACTATTTAACCCCAGTAGAGGCACACCTGCTATTCCCTCTGATCCTGTAACACATGATGGATTGCCACTTTTATTTGAATTTCAACACTGAAATTTTACAATTAACCACCTGTCATGTTATTACTGTTAGAATGTTATGATGTATCTACAACCCCAAAGCTTTTTTATCCGTTAGTGAGTGCGAATACAGGATTGCAAATCACATTCGCTGCTCCTCTCCGTATTTAACCTGAAATTCAATAGTCTTGACTGTTTATTCACCAGTAAAAGTCCCCCCCCGTTGCAGTTTATTCCTTAATTCAACTGTATGAGGGACCATAATAGAGGTGTGCTTCAACTAACACAAATTATCAATTCTGCTCAAAACTGCTACGGGGCAACGCAGAGGTTTACACGATGTGCTAGTGTGAGTTAATGATTCATGGCAGAGGTTGGTAATTCAACTTCTGGTTGAATTATGGCAACCACATATCAGGATTCCAACAAAAATTAGAGAATTCATAATATAACGGGCAGCAGACCACAGCTGCCCAAAGAAAATGTATTGCTCATTTTTAGAGCCGGGTAATTTGTGACAGTGATCTGCGTCCCGGGGAGGGGTATGAGGGGAGGCGGTGTTACCTCAAAGAGTTTTTTTTTTTAATCATGGATGCGTTGCCGAGGCTACATGTGGACATGGTTAGGCATAAGAAGAAAGGATTTTGATCCTCAAAATTCCCCCGAGACACCTTTTTTTTTTCTATCACTCATACTTCCTAGAATCTTCTTATGGATCACCTCATATGACAGGCCTGGGACACCACTATGATATTTGACCACCCCTAGGCCAGACTGCAGTTCTGTAGTCTCCTTCTGCCAAACCACTTGTCTCTAATAGGCCACAATGAGAACCACACCACACATGCACTGGCACACCTGTCACCCACCACTACCTTGCTGGTTTCAGCACTGTGGCACACAGGCATCATATCTCACCTGCACAAAAACTTACCAAAAAGCTCACACTGCCTTCAGTCATATGATCAATGATACCAGCAATCTCCCAAAATACTCGAAAGGTAACATGGGACATGCACACCAAAACAAAATTTCATGGTAGGTCTGGTTTCCATAATGATCCAACAACAGCAGCGCAACAGGAAATTTGTACTTACACGATGATATTATTGATTGGAATGTGTATGAGCTTGACAAAGAATCCGATGAAGCCCATGATGCAGAACCCGATGGCTGTTGCGATGGCGATCTTCTGGAACTCTGGAGAAAAGAAAGGAAGTGATACTGGAGTTTCTTGCACAGCACGAAAGACTTTGCTGCACCAAATAGTGGAGGATTGGAGAGCAAGTGCAACGGTGGGGGTTAGGCAATAGCAAAGTGCTGTCTGCGTGTGATTTCCCCCCGCCCCCACATTAAGGTACTGCTAGAGAGACATGCCTGATTCAGTGTACCTGGTGAAGGATTCGCAGCTGCACCCTTGCTGAGCCTTGAATAGGTTTGATCCTCTGAGCTTGGCAAGTATACCATGACAGAAGTCTTGGTTTTTCTTCCTAAAATACCCAAAGGAGGCGTAGCTGGCTCACAGACTGGGTTCACAGAATTGTTCAGATAATACATGCCTCCAGGTCAGGACATGTGCAACTTGATAACTGGTATTTGCCACTGATTGTTAATGACTGGCAGCCACTCTGGAGCACCAGAGTGCGACAAAACTACTTGTCGGACGTTGGAGAGGTTGTGTCCTTGTAATGCACGTTCAGTGTGCCGTGTCCTAAAATATTGTCCAACCATTCCAGGACGGCACCAATAATCTGACCTACAGTAGTACATCGGTATAGATGCCACAGCCACAACTGTCCTCCTTTGCTGACCCTGGGGTTCCCAAACGAAGATGACCCGCAGCCCAGCACTACCTGGCACCACTTCTCAATGTCTCCTGATGGAGAGCCCATTCGAGCCGGGCTATCTGGGGGATAATATGTCACTTCTCCAATATTTGGTCAAACCTGACTTCTGCAATCCATTCCCCAGTTTTGTTAAAGTACTAAAGTAGCAGATGTTCAGCTGCATTCAGGCATTCATTGATCCGAGGAGACTGTAAGTCAAGTGCACCAGAAGTGTTAGCACTGACTCCTAGACTCTGAGGTCCAGTCAGCACCTATCCACAAAACACTTCCACCTCAAGGAAATGTGTAGATTTTCCTTCGCTTTGAACTCCTTAGGTGAGTGGAGGGTCTTAACTGCTGGAGAGGCGAAGTCCGCGAATCACGGAAAATAACATGTTAATGATATGCCGGATCGGTTGTCAGCGCGGAATTTGGAAAAATTGCGGATTACGCGGAAATTGTGCTCGTGCTCGTCTATCACAGAAATCAGGTTGCAGTCTCCGTTTCCTTTCAATCTCCATTCCCTTTGTTGAAACTGTAATCGTTTATTGATATAAAGTTGCGATACACTCACCAAAGCCTTCGATAGTATATTCAGTAATTAATTGTGCTTGCCTACATGTATCACGGAAATCAAGTTGCAGTCTCCGATTCCTTTCAATCTCAATTCCCTTTGTTTGAAACTGTGATCGTTTATTTGATATAAGTTCTGGATCAGGCCTCAAATTAACCGACGGCAATCGCCGTCTGTGCCCTGCCATTTGCTGTGATACCCTCACATTTCAAGCTTCATCGGCGGCAGTGACTGCCGTGCCCCTAATTGCTCATTGCCGTCGGTGCCCTCCCTTCTCAAAACTAGCGATGATACCCTTCAGCAACTTCTGAAAGTTCCCATTGAATCATCAGGCCCATTACATGTAAAAGTGTCATGAATTTCCGCTTTTCATTTTAATCATCTGAATTGGATTAGTCCTTTCATTCGTTGTATTGTTTGTGCACCATAAATCCGAATCCGTGATGTCCAATGGTACCGTACTATTGCGTAGTGAATGGTTAAAAACTTGAATGACGTAACGCAGCCGATGGAGCTATAATTAACCGCAACCGTTAGGTACCAATCATCGGGTTAGGGCCTATCGAATCTTGCTCCACCATCGACCCATTTGAATGGGATTATCCTTCAACCATCATTACGACCTTTCTGGCGTAGGAATTGGTATGTGGAATCAATAGATAAAGTGCACTAATTTAAAAAAAAACCGTTTAACACCCAGGCCTGGCCGGCCCCACGCTGCCCACACATCACATGATAATTAAAACGGCCGGACAAATGCACCGCGACGGGCCTACGTAAGTCACATATTTGTACATTCACTCCGAGCTTGAATTACGCTATGCATTTGGCGTGCTGCGCACATGGGTGTTGAAATGGTTGAACTGGCGGCCCTAGCATGCAGGACAGCGCTAGAGATGTGCGGCGGGTTCGTTATGTGGGATTTGAGGTGTCCGATTTAGTGGCTCGCGAGTTCCTTCGCAGCAGCGACAAAACTTTTCTAAGTAGTCATACATGATCCGTGAATGAATTATTGCCAGTAAGCTACATTTGTTTTTCATGGAAAATATAAAAAACGACTTCATTTGAGTATCTAGAGTAAATTATGAAGTGAAAAAATCATTGTCAACAATCGAGCAGTTGACCGAACGACAAGAATACACTGGAGATCGCTTATAACGTTACGTAGTATGATGGGAGAGTTACACGGTCACAATAAAACATTTTTCGGTAATTTTCAAATTTGCCTCTTGCCCTTGTCTTTCTTTCGATTGCCTTGTGCCCTTAAAATGGTCTTAAATGCTTGGTGCCCTGACATTTGAATGAAACACCGAAGGGCAATTTTTGGCATTGCCATTAGAAAATTGCACTTGCCCCTTCAACTTTTAATTCGAGGCCTGGTTTGGATACACTCACCACAAAGCCTTCGATAGTATATTCAGTATTTAATTGTGCGAACTCCGATCCCCGGTTTTTCACAACACGACAGAAACAAACACCCCGGGTTACTTTTCAAGAATTGCTACAGTGGCAGACACCGCACTGTGCCCCAGTGCAGTGGGGCGTGACTTCCACTGTCAATGGAGGATGGCAATGGAGGAGGGCACGTGTGCTGGCTCTATGTCTAACTGAGGAAAGTTTAGAGCCACGTGGATGGGAATTAATTAACTCACGTCCGCGACAGCGGACATGCACACATGTTAAGTCGATGGGGTTTAGTGCAAGTGCCATGTGCCCTCACTTTATGTTCCAATTCTGACCACTCGCGGCAAGAAAGAGCGATTTTTAGCCCTAAGTATTAGCGTGGCATCGTTGAAGTCAAGTTCGTGTAACATTTGTGAGTTGTGACCACCCATGTCCTGTACTTTGTCTATTGTCATTAGGCACGTGAATCCGGCAGTGGAGAACAAACGGCGTGCCGTTAATTAGATGATCGGCTTTGGCCATTCTGTATGGTGTCTTTGCGCCATATGGTTGAGATTCGGCCGTTCCTGCATGCCTTTTTATGTTGGACCCTATTGTGGTTTGGGTGTTACGTTCGGTGCATGTTAGTGCAACGTCTAATTGTGATGAAGAAATAGTATATTAGGATACCACTATATATTTCTGGATAACGCTCAGAGTTCTAGGTATTTGAGGGAGGAGTTTGATAAACTTTGTATCCTGGAATTCAAGGTTAGTTGTTTGTGCTCGAATCCGTAAGCCCGACTTTCGCGGAACGGTAAACATGGCGCGAATTGCGCGGCAAAACGGCGATCTGGCGATGCGCGGAAAAACGCGGAATTTGCTGCGCGGAATTTACCATTTCAAAACGCGGATTCTCCCGGGCCCTACCTATGACCTCCAGACCCCTTGTAGCACTATCCCCTTCTTAGAAGATGGAACATGGCACAATCCTACCTCCTGTGCATTAAAAACATCAGCTCTGCCGGGGCGAAATGTAGTCCACATCCAGTTTTTTTTAAATCAACTTGTAGAGTCATCATGGAAGTTTATACTGAATGGCATTATATAACCTCTAACCTCGTATTTCCTGACAATACAGTTAACAACTAGGGTTCATATCACGTAGGATTAACCTCACTTACCTTTCCTGTCTGGTTTTGTGCAGCGTTTGACCAGTCTTACAGAATCCTTCACAAAGTCCTTGCCTGGCTTGATGATTTCCTGGTCTGATCCATGATGGTAGTACGTATTTCCTTGACCTGTGTGCAATACAAAAATGAGACATTGTCATTGCCTCTTTGGGTTCAAAGTCAAGTCAGCAGTCACTTTACAGGGTGAGAAAATGGCATGGCATAGTGGTATCATACGCTTGGCAAGCTAGCATTTTTAGTTCAATTCAGCATCCTGTCCCCCCGTTTTTCCTAGGTAGCTGTACTTGCGATGCGATGGGCCTCCAGGGGAAGACAGTAAAATGGCCCCCGAAGTACAAATGTGAAACTGTTTTCCTGTTTTGACAAAACGCACACAAACACAAAACATCGTATTTTGTTTCATGTTCCCATCCGTGTGTTGGGCTTCGCATTTTACCCATGAGTACTAGCCTATAAAGGTGGCCTATGAGCTATGACACTCGATACAAAGTACTTAACTCTAAACATTTAAGAGTCGATCAGTGCATATAAATACTAATTTAACATGTACTTCACTGATTTCTTTTCCCCTCTCCGGGCCAAATCACATGCCAAAGAACATATTTGACTTTTTGTCCTTGTTCAAATACTCCAATGCGCCCACAAAAGGCATTCGATGGAGGTTAGCCGTGTGGAGAGAAACTATTGATGCCGGCACCAGCTGGAAATTTGCCCTCTTGAAGGTGTTTTCATTATCCAATTTGGCTATGTCTGGGGGGGAGCTTGTTCCACCTGGAAATGGTTCTTGGGAAGTATGAGTTGCCAGCAGCACCAACATTGCAGGACATATTCTTGACCGGTGAGTGTTTAGGTTCTAGTACTACTCGTGTGTGGAACAAAAATAGTTTTTGGAGAAGGAACTACAAGTTTGTCATGGATGATTTTATGACAAGTATAAGATCAGTAATATTACGTCTACATTCTAGCGAAGGCCAACCCAAAGTTGACATAATGTCAGTAAAGACTTTCAGAGAGCTTGTGACGGCCAGTGACAACCTGCCAGCCCTAGATTGGATATTCTCATGTTTTCTTTTGCCAGTAATAGTTTGTGGAGACTCAATTTGGGAGGATACTCCATTTGGGACGGACATAAGTAAGATATGCCTTTTCCTTAATTTGGGGAGAGCAATTATGCAATTATGAGAGAGAAAATTCAGAGACCTAGTAGCCTTTGCAGACATATTACTAATATGAGGAGACCACAAAGCTAGAAATCCAAGTTACACAAGGTACTGGAAGATTTCACAGACTCAAGACTATGTCCTAACAAATTATAAGCAAATCTGTAAGGTTTACTTTTCAAAGTTGTAGTGAGAACCTAAAACCCTATTTGGATTGAATTCCCTACACCAGTCCGCAAGCACCCTTTTCGGCTAAACAATCAGATCCGATTGGCAAAGAGGCCTTTTGATCATTGGGGGAAATCAATTTGCCGATAAAGCAAAGCATCATCGGCAAACATCCTAATTTGTGACGAGACTACTTCGGGGGATAAAACGGTATAGCCGTTGCCTCCTTGCTCTTTTCTCTTAATAACTGAAGTGACCAGGGGATAGCTTGTATTTAAACCACCTACCCGAGATCAGTTTGGTGGAATAAATTTTTTTGCTCTCTAGAAAAAGATTTAATTGCAAGGAAGTTCTCATTGATAGTCCTAGCACTGGAAATGCAGAGATAGTCAGTAGCAAAGTTGTAGTAGCTACCTTCAGACCAGTAATGTCGCCCCTTTTCCATAGGTGGATTGTCCTAGGTCTTTTCCTATTTACAGGAAAGTACACAGGATTCAGCCACAATAATGTTGTGATCATTTGTTAGTGCTCAAACCAGGACTAGTTCTAAGATTTGTAACTGTGTCGGTTTATTTAAAAAATATTGGTAACACCAGTGAGAATAGACTAACCACGAGTAGGGGTGGAAACCATTTGGTCGAGAGAGAAATCTGATGCAATTTCAATCAACTTCCTGCAGGATTCAGGATGAATGGCTCTAGGCTTGTTTGACAAGGTTTTCCAATCCATATGCTTTGGTTGAAATCCCCACACAAATGATATGGTGTAGCTAACTAGTGTTTTGTCACGCATATCAGTTATACTCTGACGGAGAGTGTCCATAGTAAAGTCGGGGAATTTGGGGGTCAGTAAAAGACACCAAAAACGAGGGATTTATTGTGAGTAGCGGAGATGTGAATCCACTTGATTTCGCAGTTAGTAATATCACTAACTTCAGTAGCTAGAATGAAGTCGGAGCGACAAGCTATGAGGACTCCACCTCCACCACGAGTACGGTCTTTCTAAAGATGCTATAATTTGGAGGGAAAATTTCACTGTCCAGATGGTGTCATCAACTTTTGTCTCACATCCCAGTATAATATCAGGGGTAGTATTGTCAATTAAGGCAGCAAGCTTTGATCTTTTGTTAGCAGAGACGAGATATTAAAGTTAAACACAATGGCCACAATTTTATCTTTATGTCTTGTCTTGTTCTTGCACCTAGAACGGGACCTATTTGACCTTTGACTTTTATTAGAGCAACGGAGGTTCGAATTTCTAACAGTCACCACCCTAGGCGAGGAAGCAATGGGACTAGGCAAATTATCAGGGGATAATTATTTGACATATTTTCATGTTGTGTCTCACAGTGTAGTGCTGAAGGGTGGGGAGGGGTGGGAGGAAGAGGGGATTTTGCCTATTTTTTCCAAAATCCCTCCCAAAATTTAATGGGGATGGAAATACCATCCATTCAATTGAAAATAGTGCTCCATACCTGAGCCTAAATTTGCATGTTTATGCAAAATCCCTCTTTGATTTAGAAATACCTATCCAAGAAATTCCCAAGGAGGGAATCCCTCCCTGACTTGATTTTTCTTAGCGCTAACACTGGTGTCTCATGAGTCATGAGACCTCAATAGTTAGAGATAGCTCAGTCGGTTTAGAGCTCAAGGAAGCAAACACCATTTTGATTGCAAGTTTGGCGCCCATTAGTAGCCAGAGGACTTTTTTGTAGTGCTGGTGGACAGGGCATGTCTCCGGAAATGTCCCATGCCACCCACGTGTTTAAGTTGGTACCTTGTGAGATGACTTTTGAAGAGTAGTGAGACCATATGTGACAGCCCTATTAGGGAGTCCCCAGGCCAATGCGATGTGAAGTGACGTACTCGGAATGGTGCGTCGTGTGACAAAACCCTCACACTCACTAAGAACAGGGGAAATCTTGGTGAAATATTGAAGAGAAGGAAAAGCGCTATATATACAACTTTAGATATTGTGTTATATTACGTTATATAGCTGCTGAGCTGTGAAATAGTAATAACTTCAAGCATTCCATTTTCAGTATCATTCCATGGAACTGATGCAAACTGTGGCATAACAAGAATCATGTATATATGCTGCATCTTCTTCTTTATTTGGTGAGGTAAACCCAATTGAGGACTTTTCTCACCACATAATACATTTCCGCACTGATCTTCAGGGATCGTGGTCATGCCACACGTGGAAACCGCCAGGGGCGCTTTTTGCGCGTCTGCGCGTCCAGGACGCAATTGTTACGTGTTTGGTCGCATAAACACAACAACAATAGTCCCTCGCATGTGTCTCCAAGTCCCCCTGCTCGGACGCACAGAAATTTTATGCTCAGATTTTTTTTTAGATGAGTTTGCCTGCATAGTTTCCTCCCAACTTACTTGTAGTGCAATTGAAAAGTGTCATAAACACAAGGCCACCAACAACAGGACTAGGACAAGTGCTACTGCTAGGCTTCATGAGTTTCTAGACTGTTTAGTTTTTCTCCATACGCAGGCTAGATTATTCTCTTACTTCGTTAACTTTGGCGAGGGAGTGATGATCAATTTCTCTATCTTTTTGATGGTCACAGCAACAGATTTCTCAAACTAATAATAGTTAGAAGTCTCGGGCCAAATTCTGTCACAATGTTTTGGGGATTGGTTTTTGGGGGTTTCCCATAGGCTTTTTTTGTGTACTGAAGGATAACGCTAGGCCTAACATTGGTCTCTCAAGCCCAGCTATAATCGACTGTTGAGGGCATGGCTAGTTATACCTTATAAGTTTAGTATTAGTCTACTACTCCACTCTGTTACTTGCAAGTGCTGGAATGTATGCAGGATTTTAAGGCTATTTTACACCAACTCAAGATTGGCTTATGCTATGTCTGTCTGTGGGCAGAGGCCTAAGCAGTACTACAGGCCCTGGACTTAGCTTAAATATCAGTGTGTCAACATAACATCTAGCTAGCTCACTCTAGTTTTTTTGTTTGTTGCCTGAAGCGTAGCTAGCGACGATACTTTAGCCTAAAACGTAGGCCTTAAGGACAAGGTTTATGCCATTGAGCATACCTTAAGCTACGTAGAGATCATTATGATTGCTATTTCTGGAAAGAAAACTTCTGTCAGAATGTTGAGCACTGAACCCTTTCTTCTTCAATTATAGTATCGATGTGGACAGTATATTGGGGGGTCTCTTCCTGCAGCTTATACTGCTGTGCTATGCTAAACGTATCTGAAATCGAATATGGGGCTGATGGAAGACTTGGATTGTATGCACTTCTGCAAAATATTCGCTAGATTGGGATCTTCCCTCTTGATTGGTGTGCATGGGCCACTGGCTGAATGGTATAGGCCGAGGCTAGGCGAGTATATGACACTCGACAAGCAACATCAGTTCCTGACCTGCAAATAATGCACTAAGAAATGCTGACCTCTAATGATCGGAACCCCTGAAAATAGAGCTGGAACCCCTAGGATTCAGAAATGTGGGTTTTTAAGGGGCCGAAACTTAGGTTCGGACCCACTGATTTTTGGCTTGCGCTCCCCGAAAAAAAAACTAACACCGCATGCATAATGTACCCCACGTTGTAAGTACACAGGATGTATGGAAGTGTTCGGGATTATGGGTTGGGTCAGGTTAATGAGGTAGCCCTGTACGCTTAGGAGGTGCTTGTAATGATAAACGTTTTGTGACCAAATCGTAATTGGAATCGGACCCTAAGCGTACCCCTAGTCTAATTCCTAACACATCTCATACATCCCGTACTCATGGGTATTATTTGCAATCAATGCCGATCAGAGTATACAATAAATTCCCGGTATTGACTTGACAAGAACAAGTTCATCAATATTTGTGGGCACAAAGCCCACAAATAGTTAATATCTTGATTTCACACTGGCTTGCTTCCATTGACTGCTGACCTACAAAGTGCCCCTACCTAGGAAATGATTTCCGCCTTGTTGCCTATACTGGCACGAACATCAGTCGACACCTGCACTTTTTGTTAATTTCTATCCACACTGTCCTATACGTTGTTCTCGTTACTGGTTTAGACTCGAGGTTTTACTCATGATGGTTTATTTCGTAAACGTGTAACTGTACTAGGCCTACCTAACGTCATGCCCCAACGCTCCCTGGTTTTTGCTGGCACAGCGCTAAATTTAGCTATCACAAAACTCAATGTACAGGGCTGCTTTACGGGATTTCCTTTTCACAAACCTCGGAAGAAAAGATTTAAAATGAAAGTGTCCAAGCAACCTGAGAAATGATGAACTGAGCGCTACGACTGGCAACAGCTGATTTGCCTTGAAAAATACCACCAACCGAAATAACAACACAGTCTGAAAAAGAAATGTACACGTATCAATAGTAGGGTGGCACCCCGCGTCGAAATTGTAGCTTATCCAAGTTTTGGAATCGAATGTTAGTACCTATATCATTGCTTCTTGCTCCAAAAATTATTCACGATATTCCTAATTAAATTGGTGTCTATTATCTCCTGAATAGGCTTATTACAAGCACAAGGTTGACTACAATCGTTCTAAGTACTGCTTAATTGACAAACAATATCTGAAGTCAATTTGAAGCAAACCAACAGCAACCAATCAGCCCACAGAGTCTGGAAGCAGCTGCTCTGCTACCACGGAAGTCTTATTATTCACTGGAAGAGACTGGTTCCCCATATGCCACCAACGGATTGCGCAATAAGAATGATTACCACAAAAGAAAGCAAAGCTGAGCATGTAGTTACTGTAGTAAAAGAAGTTTTGATGAAAGAGTGGAATCATCTTATGCACATGATGTTGTATGCTATTGTAGAGAAGAAAACTGTTATGAAGTCGAAGTTGCTAACGATATTGTTGTGTGGACTTGCTGCAGACCTGAGATTGAAACTGCAGGGCGGTGTCAGAATTCTCAGCAGCTCGTATTGTACGCGTCAGTCCGCATACGAGCTCATGCTGGGAGACACTTCCAGTGCTGCCTGTTGAGCAGAGATTTGCGTTAAGAGTACAATGACATGCAACCGATCTCACGTATGCCAAGCGAGAGGAATGGCGAGGTAGAATAGCCTATCTTTGAACTAGCAAGATGAAAAAGATGACATGTTATAACCCCACAACCCAAATTTGGCGATTCTGGCGCGTGATGTTCCCCTGTTGAGTATTCATTTTTACCTTAATGAATTTCACAGTGTTGTTAGTTTCCAATCAGAATCTAATTGTTCAGTTTTTTGTCATTGGGTTGGTAAAAATACATGTTTTTGATTGACTTTGTATCAACCAACGTTCACCGGTTACTCTCGTGCCCCGTCACCGGGAACTTGCGCACTGCTTCACAGTGGTGTCGCCAGGGGCAGTGAACGGCCCTCTACTTGAAAACCATTGTCACCCTCCCGTGTGCCCCCAAATGGATCTGTGATGTTCGAGAAAAAAAAAATCTGTAGTCATTATCCAATACCAGGTTGACATGACCTTGCTGAGTTCCCCCTTGGTTTTTTTGATGAAAGAAAGACAGCATTGTGCTAAATTCGCCTCGAATGCCCTAAAACGTGTACCAATTTCTCGCTTCGCGCGTGGTAGGCCTACTAGAGGTGGAATACGTCCCGTTGCTCCTCCTGTCTCCAGCCTCTCCGCATCTCTATGGGAAATTTCTGCCTCATTGCCCCCCCCCCCCTCCCAGCTCATAATACATCGTGAGGTTGCAAATATACACAACCTTCTCATGATCTTGAAACCTAATGAAACCACTTTTGGATTACAAAATTTACGTGACGTAGCGGGGGCTTGTGTTTTAATGTGTTCTATTTAAAAATAGATCTTGGTTCCACGAAGCAAAAATATGAATTAAGGCAAACAACGCCGTAGGCACATGTACCATGCGATACGTCTCGAACCAACGCGAGGAATTCTTGGAATATCTTCCCTTAAAAAGCCAAGTAACGACAATTTCCTGATGGGGTGCTTGCCTTTTTATGGGTCTTTTCGCATAACTTGCAGTGTTTTCTCTCTGAAAAAAGTTTTCGGTTTCGTAAATATTTGATTTTCCATCCTCCCGGATAACGCATACGCATCCATGGAATCCAGCCGCTGGTCAGTATTAATCCACTAATAGAATTGATTGATACTTCCCTGCGCGGTCTGCTCAACCGATACTCGCCGTGCAGTAGGCACTACCGGGACTGGCGCTCGTAGACCACCCAGCCCTATACCCCCCCCCCCCCCTCCTCACTGTCACTCCAACAGATGATTGCGCCCTTGCGCAGAATCGCTCTGGAATACACCTCAGCTCACTTTGCCTACGTATGTGTTGGCATGGGGGTGTTGCAACTGAGGATGCACACCGCAAAGTACAGTGTCAGTGTGGCACTCGCATGTTTTAGCATGGGCCGTGCCGACCCTATCTCCAATAACCCAACGGGTACCTCATGAAACTTCAGGGTACCGAGCCTGTGATTATATGTTCACCTGAATCTCGGCGGTTGAATGCAGCTAAGTGCCTCCTACTCATGTACTCAGTAAGTGATTACTATGGGCTCACTGAATTTTCTTTCTATTAAATCGCGCGCTCGGAAAATCGGTGCCACCTATCTCCCTCCCTTCTGTTGTTTTACACCCTCCCCCATACCGTCTTCTCTCGAAACACGTCTCTCCAGTCTTCACTAGTACATACTGATTCTCTCAGAACACTGGCATGCTTTGTGGGAGGGTATCACTGTCCATGCAGCTAAGCGCTACTGGCACAGAATAGGCAGATAAATACTGAAGTTAGGTGTGATATTTCACTCACTCACTCACTCACTCATAGGAGGCTAACCTGCTAGGAGCACATGCCCGTGCCATGCCTGGAAGCCACCATACGCCGTATCCACCCGCCACTTCCAATCGCCTCGGCCTCCTCCGGGCGAGCGACCAGGCCTGGGCCTGCCTGCAAACTCCCTGAGGTACCACGAAGCTGCGCCACCACGAGCTACAGGGCGCGCGTCCCGGCGGTCGGCCCCCAACCATAGAGCATAATTAAGAACGAGAGGGCGGACTGTTTCGGCACGCGCGCGTTCAAGAAAGAGCTACACCACACACGACATATTTACATACAACCTTCGTATTTAACTGCTCAGCATATGCCGCGTATAAAACCATCATCGATTGCCCGGTTTTTTGTACCGAAATACGCATCATCAGGTACACGCGCAATAGCTCGCTCCGAGCATCTTTGAACGCGCTTCTGTAAAAAGACGCGCGTATCCTACCGGTTCGTTTCGGAAATTGTGATTTAATGGGGTGTTGGTGCGGCGCGTCCTGAAAAGTAGTGTTCTGCGTCGGGCCCGCATAGGGATTTTGTACATGATATAGCGCTTGAACAATTGCGTCTCACGCAGACGCAACAGCTCCGGGCAAATGTCCATTTTGCCCGGACCGGTAATGGGGGCCTGCAAATTTTACATAGACTTAGGCCTCATGCGATCAGCGCGTACAAAATAACTTCGCACTCTCGCAGTTAATTATACTCTATGGCCCAATTTTTTGTTTTTTCGCTACTTTATGTGAACTCTACGCGTTCAATCTATACCAAGGTTTATTGCTCCCGTCAACGGATTGATAATCTATTTGGGATTACCTATTGCCAGTAATATGCCAGTCGCGAAGCTATTTCAGTCGAGCAGCATTTTTTGAAATCCAACGGATCGGTCATATCGACGACGAAAAACCTATACTATCGCCTACCACAGTCGTTTGTTATATGCAGGATTGGATCAATATTATTATATGAACGGAACTATTATTTGCAAACCGGAATTGTCCGACATCTCAAGAACTTGTTTTCTGTATTACGATATCTCGGACAGAGAGACATTATTAGGACATAGACAAGGGGAGTAGTTTCTCATCTGTTTTGGATCGTTCTATCGTTATGGAATTCGGAACAACGGACACAATTTAAAATTGCACTCTCAACTGTCGTGGGAATACCAAAGAAGACCAAACAACTGGAACCTTAGTGAAGGACCTCTGGAAATACAACCTCGATGTCACCGCCATCCAGAGACAAAAATTAAAGGACCAGCCGGACATCAAGATACTAAGCGTGCAGGTCAAAGGGGGGGGACCATCCATTTCATTAACTGTTTTCAAAGGTGCCTGTTGTAGTAATTCCTTTATCACGGAGAGCGTGTTTCTTTGTTAATGAGAGGAATTGATTGTATTTCCAAAACCATTATCAGATCGCCTTGCTCTATTGACAGTTTATAGAACTTATCAAAATAAAGTCCCACCCCTTGGGTTAACATATTAATAAATGCATATGCCCCCAACCTCGGTTGTTAACTCACAAGAATCCTGAGAAACAGACAATTCGATCAAAATCTAGAAAACCTAGTGAATACAATCAACAAAAAGGAACAATACTAGTGGTGATTTTAACGCGAAGTCGGCATCATCCAACCAACTTCCATCCAAAACCCATCGGAAAATATTACCACAGGTAAACCAAAATACAAATGGTGAATTGTTAAAAGATCTCATTGTGCGAAACAATCTCTACTTATGTAATATTTCTACAAGCCACAAATTGAGCATATCAAATTATACGGAGGTAATTTCCTACTAATAACCACAGAAACCTCTCAAAGTCAAATTGACTATATCATAGCCCCATTAAACTTCAAATCTTTTAACACCGACGCTTCGAGCATACAATGCCTCATATCAACACTGATCACAAAAATAATTCATACGTATTTTCACCCAAAACAGCTCAACGAGAAGGAAAAATTTATCCAGTCAATAAGGGGTTAGAAGTAGTAATTCAAGTCATCTTAAATCACAAGACGACACAATTGACTACAATGGAAAGTGTTAAACAAGGCTCTGAATGAAGCAAAATTTTTCTGAGTCCCTCAAAGCGAACTGGAATAAATCTCATTCTTGCCTAGAAAATGCTGAAAATAACCCACACACAGGAAAGTTCGTTTTCAATAAACTGAAATAGCAGACTTATCAAACAAACAGAAAGATCTCAGACTTCAAATCGGCAACGTAAAGACAGACCTAAGAAGAGAGGTTTAAAAACTAAACGGAATAAATAATCAAAAACAGGCATTCACTAGTCAAAGCAGCCACATGAACAACAAATAATGCGAAATTGACTGAATTGAAAATAGTAAGGATGACTCTCATCGCTTCTTTAAGGCAATACAAAGTAGTGCAACAAAAAAAGTAAGGAGGATCCAATTTCAATTAGAAATTGAGATGAAATCGTTGGAGATAAAGATGCAAAAAATAAAGAAAAACAAGCCAACATTTTGAAAAACACTTTCAACCGGTAACAACCCAGGAACCAAAAACAACGTTGCTCCAGGAAGGAAAACTAAAAGCAACCATTTGAGCAGATGAAATTAAACGAGCGGTTGCATCATTGAAGAATAATAAATCCCCAGGTTGTGTCCAAATACAGCTGAACATCTTCAAAATATGCCCCCCATGCACCATAAATAACATAGCTGTGATAATGAAAACATACGAAACCGGAGGAAATACAATTAAGAAATTGAAAACAAGGAATCTTAACACCCATTTCAAAAAAAACCAGGAAAATACTATTAAGGCCCACCAGAAAATTTAAAACTGTTATCTACTTTCAACCCTGAGGAAAAATCCTCCAATTTGATTACAAGGAGCAATCAGCCCCCTCATTGATGAACATAACTCCCGTCACCCAAACAGGCCTATACCTCAGGGAGATCACTGCAGAGCTCGTGTTCGCTTTCAAAATTTTAACAGAAAAGCCGTACTCAATGGAGAAACGATCAAACCTTCTATTGCCTTGACATGAGCAAGGCGTTCGATACAATTCCAAGAGGAACACGAATAAATGATTTTGTAACAGATCCTCGAGAGCGACGAACTCGATCTCATTTCACTATTACTGAACAATGTCACGGTCAAATTAGACGGCAAAATAGGAAAATCCTTCAGGCACGAACATCGGGTCCCACCAGGGTGACAGTGCGAGGGGAATATTCTTATACATACCCCCCCCTGGCCAACTATTTGAAATCGGATGAAGATGACATTGATGCAGTTATCCAACCATCTCAGGTAGTTGATATGACTACAGACGAAAATAGTAATACCGACAACTTTTTCCACCGTGGAACAAACAATACGCTGATGATATCTCTGGGCATCGACTGGGAAATATTTATTACAAGACTCGAAGAGCGAGTGACTGGAAAATGACAGAGCAATCTAAAAATAATAAACAGCACGAAAACTGGCAATTCTCACATCACAAGCAAATGCAATGAAACTTGAAGAAATGTAAATATGTAGGAAGATTGTAGGAACCGAAGAAGACAGCAACAGAAGAATTGGTATAACCAAAACAATGCTTTCATCACTCTATCAACAATTTTCAAAAGCAGACCAGTAAGTACAAGCATCAAGTACGGATTTTCGATGACCTTTATACAGAGTATTTTTTCTGTATAACTGTGAACTGTGGGGTAAAACGAAGAATATTGATCACAAAATTGACACTTTCCAAAGAAGACTATCAGCCAATGTTCTCAACATCAGTTGGACCAATAACAATTGGAACCCAACGACGAACATATGTATGATGTGACCAATCAAATCCCTTGTCTTCAGTTGTAGCACATAGACGTTTGAGGATATTTTGGTCACGTCGCGAGGGAACATCAAGAAGAAGCTCCAGCGAAGATCGCTATGAGAGAGAGTGAGACATACTATAAGCCAGTTGGGAGACCAGTAACTACCTTGCTCGGAAAAATCCAAATCGCAATTCAAGACATAACATTAACAGTTTCGAGGAGCAATAAACCTTACGCAAGTGTGATTACGTGGCGGAGATTGATCACTGAGCATGTCGGGGATAGACGAGACTCAACCTACTATACTACACTATGGCCCCAAACCCAACGGATCCGTTCACACAGAACACGGCGGCAGGTGGTTCGCGGCGCCGGGACGCACGTCATATATGCCCAAAGAAGCGCAATTGCCGAACGCGAATCGGGCAGCTAACATCCACCATCCCGAGGAGGCGACGGAGTGAGTAAATCAAAAAGGGAATCACTCGCCCGTCTCAGCCCAAGGGGAGCGGAGCGCCCAGGCTTCACTAGAATATAACAAGACTGGAAGCACAATAGAGCAGAAAACAGGAGCATGCATGTTTTTCTTCTAGATAACGCGACCTCAGACCCACTATCCAGTGATTTAAATGACTCCATATGCAGTCAAATGCGCCGATGAACTCAGGCTAGCAAGAACCGAGTCACTAATGACACTGCCGAGGTAAAACAAATGAATCGTGACTTCACGTTCTCGCCCAACACTGGACAGACCCAGCAGCCATGTCCAAGATTTCCACCAAAGACTGGATCTTGGTCTTGGTCCATGACACGCGGAGGCCCAACGGATTTGCCTCCCGACAAATTGTTCCAAGGGCATCAACTAGGAATCCACAAAACTCAGGGAGTAATTGCAGCATCATCAGCGAAATCCAGTCCAAAACCGGAGGCGTAGAACGGGGGGGGGGGCGGGCGTGGGGGGCTGGAGGGCGTGGGGGCGACAGCATCGTCTTCCTTCTGCGCGGTCCCTGCCGTTATTCAGTGTTTCTATCTTGGCACGCCAAAATCGCATAACGACCACCTGAAGTGACAAATATTGAGTTACTATAAGATCATGAAGGTGAAACGCAAATAATGCCGGAAGCGCGTTTCTGGATGTTTAGGTGTGCATATTGCAACCCAGTTGCGTCAACGCCCGCCTGCAAATGCCAAAAATGCAGAGGAATGGCTTATATTCAGACTAGGTGAAAACACACAAATCATTTTTGGAAGAAGGAATAGGTGTTCCGGTGTGCTAATCGCCACCAAATTGCAATAACAGCTGTCTGGAAATGAAAATTGTTCCACAAGATGCTAGGCCTATGAGATAAAATTTGAGTTGATGTTGGACAAAGAGAGCGAAAGAATTACTCAATATTACCTATATGAGTTCACATTCTATTCGTGATTGCCCCCAAAATGTGGCAGACATTACGCCCGCGCGCAATAGGCATGGTGTTGTCTTTCCGTGGGACTACTGACGGAATGCAAGGAAAGTACCTCTGGCAACGTTTTGAGATGTCATTGACGAAAAACTGCGATACCACTGCTCAGCTTCTTGAAAAGGTTCAGGAGTGCCATTCTGCCATCTGGGAGGTCTATTTGCCTGAAATTTTCTTGTGCGCTCGCGCCAACCAATGGTCGCGCTCCACTAATGAGTCACATGGCGCCCCCTATAGGGAATGGTCCAGCCCCCCCCCCTACTGCCCAAATAAATCCTGGCTACGCCACTGGACAACCCGGACTCTCCTGAATGGAGACACACAGCCGGTATATCCACAACCCTCTCCATAATCAGCCATACAAGCGTTGAAACGTGTTGGAGCCAAGACACCCGTCTCTAACACCCATGACATGCAAAGGGAAACAGTCAGAGGACTCCACAGCACACTCCGCAGCATTTTTCGAGGCCCAGTAATAGGTCAGAGGCCTGTAAGGTCTTTTGATAATTTAATAGTGATTGAACATAGTAGACTATATTTCAAAGAAGCTTGTTGTGTGAGATACTATTCCCTTCGACCCTTCTCCCATCCGCGCCCAACTGGGGGGACGGGGGGTTCATAATAAATAGTACCTACGGATTCGTTTTCCCTATACCCTTGCCAACTTACATATTGGTGGAGTTCATGGGCGCGCGAGTTAGCATGCTGCATCAAAGCGATAAAAATTCAATTACGCAGTTTTGTGTCCAAAGGTAGACTATATCTGCTGAAGTTTTTGGGAGTGGAGAGCTACTCATAGATGATCTGGTTGCGAATGGGAGAGCGTATGCATGGCTGCTGTAGGTTGCAATTTCCGCAGTCGCATGAGAAATGCCGTGTTGCAAAAAGAGAAAAAAAAAAACCCGTGCAATATCACTGAAAAGTATATTGCCAAAACACGATAGCCATATTCACAGAAAAAAATTCCGTGAAAAATCGGAAACTTTAAAAAATTTCACATAAAGTAGCAAATTACGCATATTCACGCTTGGAATCTAATCAGTTAATCTACCTCCATATACCCCGTCTCTAGTGTCCAAAACTAAGTCACCGTAGCACCTACGGTTAGATTCCGTGAATCTTGCTCGCGAGCCTATTGAAACAATAAATGACATAAAATAGGCTAATTATCTCACTTAATTAGGACTTGGCCACAATCCAATCAGATCGTGATCACCCACCCCTATACACATACATAATTTCATCAAAATCGGTCACTACCATTTCCCAGAAATATTGCTAACAAGGGAGCGGGCACACACACGTATATACACACGCACACAACAACAAACACACACACACTCACGCACACACACTAAACACACCAGAACACACCATAAAATGAATACATACATACAGGCGAGACACAAAATGAATTTTCAAACACTAAATAAAACCAAAACCTGTAAACAATACCGAACGCCAAACATTGTTGTCAAGCGGGTAGAATAATTCACAAACGCCAAAACATTGCTGTCAACTGATTTTGTAAACACAGTGACAATTCTAACAAATATTGGCCAAAAATATGAAAGTAAATGCCAAACGTAGAATATTTTGTCGAACTGATAAAAATTAATTCTCGAACGCCAACAAATATTGTCAAATTGATTGAAATGAATTGTCAAACACCAAACATTGTGGAATCGAAAAAACTCGACCCATGAAAATTGTACAGTGTAATCGAATGAAACCACGGGATTTCGATTCAATGACGAAATGACTGGAAGCTACCGGGAACGAAGTCCACGGCCTTTTCGCGGAACCATAGAAGTAGAGGCATCAAGTTCGATGATAATAATAATAATAATAATAATAATAAATCAGTATTTGTAGAGCGCTTAAATCGTGAGTCACATCCCAAAAGCGCATGGAAGAGAAACTCTTGAGTTCCGCTTGGAGACATCAAGTGTGTTGGATTCCTTGTGTGAGAAGGGAGAGCGTTCCACCGTCTAGGGGCCTGTCGAGAAAACGCTCGTCCACCACAGCTGTTGAGTCGAAACCGGAGGTCCCTCCAAAAGGTTAGCATTCTCAGAACGGAGAGAAGTACATACATGTACGAGTACACACACAGAGCTGGGCCTACACATAGAATTAAACACCTACATCATGTATGACCGAACAATCATGAGGCTTCCATTCATTCCAGTGATAGTCTAAATCTGCTGAAATATGTCTTCTCGATACCCAAGTTTACGTTCTCAACGGCGATTTTTACAGCTGGGGTGAGCACCTCTTCAAGTCATCATGTTTCTGTCCGTTCTGTTCGTCACGTCACTTCTAAACCGTACATGCGATCAGGTTGAAAATTGGTGGGTTGATGAAGCTTGCCACTGGCTAGGCGAAGTTACATTTTTGTTTGCATAGTGTAATCAGATTTTTAAATTAAATCCAATTCATTACCCCAATCAGTCCTCCCACAAGCACTTATCATTGAGCTCTCTGTGAGATAGTTTTGCTTACATTCTCCTATACTTTAGCGCATTCAGCAGCTAGAAGAGGACTGTTTATGTATCTGTCAGCACTTTTTATTATGTGGGCGATGGCTGGACTGTGTGGACATACATCCATGGAGAATGAGTTGAGGCATGGGGGAATTCACAGGCTATTCAAAGGGTGTTTTCCACTGTTCACTGCTGCAGGCCTACAAATGAGTATGTTATTGGTACACATAAAGTTGTACTGGGTACATTCAGCAAAGTACAGGCTAGGAATGAGTTGTTGCTGGGTACATAAAATTGTGCTGGGCACATAATACTTGGCCAATGTGGTAGACATGTCAAAGTCATTCCAAGGTGATGTCAGTAGAGGTCAATTAAATGTGAACATACAATAAATGTGGAATGGTGAAGAACATGCAGTGTATTTGCCGTCCACAGTAACAAGTGTCGACTTGCGCTTGTTTTGTGCTCTCAGCAGTTCACTGTTTTCAATCACGAATCGTTTCCACGTTTTGGTTTTCTGAATTGTGGTGTTCGAGAATTCATTTCTAAGAGTGGGACAATTCATTCATCAGTTTAAAAAACTTTACATTTTGACAATAATTGTCATGGGTTCGACACTATTTGTTGACGTTTGACTTTGAGAATCGGACTTACTGTATTTTTGTGTGGAACCTGCAAATGGAGGGCAGCAGACTTGCAGCGATGCCCACTTTTGAACTCATTCCAGATTTCACTCGGCAGACATGTGTACCTAGTTCAAGATCAATCGGATTATTAAATGGTTTGAAGCGTTTCCTGCGGCAGAGACGACGGCTACTCCCCCAAGACCATAATATCCCGAACACTTAGAATTGCGGGAATATAATGATTACAGAGGGGCAGAGAACACTCAGGAAAATCATCACTAATTTGCACAGCACACTTTGCGCTTGGAGTATTCCCATGAAAAAGAAGTGGCCACTGAACAATTTGGAATGCATAGTAGTGTTGACATTTTGCCACGTTTGGGCAGAAACTGACACCTATAAAAACTTTCTGAATACCCAAGAAGCCTCTCCACTTGCTGATCAATGTGACCAAGTTTCATCATGATCTAGGAAGCCGTGTAGAAGAGAATAGCAGTTCATATCGATGAATAGACAGACAGACAGATAGACATACCCAAACTCAATAGCTCACCCAAGCCTTACGGCTAAGTTGAGCCAAAAAAATGACAAGAAAGATATATTACTATCAGTTGCCATAGCACATCTGCATTTTGTATTATACTTTTTCCTTTTTTCTACACAAATGGTATCTTGTCGGCATCTATGTTTATTATACACAAGACATCAAAATAGATCTTTATTTTATAGAAAATTGACTACAAGAAAAATGTAAACTAGCTTTGATACATCTCTTCCACCCCATAATGGTAAATATTGGAACAAATTAACAAACACAGACTGACAGACACAGGGACTGATGTACAAACAGAAACATGTAAAATACATTCTACATGTACAAATATTCTGAAATTAATAAATTCTGAACATAGCCCTCCTCTCCTCACATGAACGTAAATTGGGCATTTCACTGGAAAGATAAATCACTGGAAATTGGGCATTAACAGCGAGCATGTAGGCTTGTAATAGCCTGGATAAATACCTATAACTAATATTGAAGCATTCTCTTAACCTGTTTCCATATGGAAGCAGTCACTGAATTTGAATTATCAGAAGCAAGAAATGTATTGTAAAATGCCTATGGAAATGAATCATTGCGGACCAAAAAAAATACCAAGCAATCTGGATAGAAAAATCATTAATTGTTGTATTGTTCAACACCACAAATATTACCAAGGAGGAATATCTGATTTTTTTTCTTCCTGTAAAAAGGTAGGCGCATCCAAATGACACACATTAATTCACAATCAACTCTGACTATGAAATGGAACTTCCTTTCAATGAACCCCCAAGACATTGCAATTTGAAAATTGCTGAAAACTTAGGAATGGCAATTACTCCTGTAACATAACTAACTGGTAGTATATAGTTTGTCAGCTAACTATAGTCAACATCAAGCAACACAGGACAACTTACATCTCATGATTCACACAGGGATTTTGTTCTTGCCATAAAAGGTTTGAAAAGAAAAGAAAAAGCCTTGTAAAAGTTCTCAGTGACTGGTAAATGAACTGCTTTCATCTGGAGTAATAAGGAATGCAGGCACAGTTCCAGTGCTTACAAAATGGGGTGTAAAAGGAAATTACTGAAGTTCACACCCTCTTACGTTGCCTCCAAGTTAGACAACACCTTCAAGAGTATCAGTATCCTCTGTTGGCAACTGGCGAAGAGCGACAGTGACAGACACCTCAATGGATTGAGTTTCATATAGATTACAGTATATCATCACTAAGGTAAGTCAATATACCGGGTTACAACAGTAATTTTGATACACCGTGGGGATGGTTCTTGCTATGACATCATACAAAGGGTACCGTTTATGGTTCGCCAGGTGATGTGACATGATATTGACTCTTTGCAATGCAAGATGTTACAGACCCTCACTCCCCTCGAGTTACAGACCCTCACTCCCCTCGAGTTACAGACCCTCACTCCCCTCGAGTTACAGACCCTCACTCCCCTCGAATTACAGACCATCATCCTCGAGTCACCACCTCATAGTATGGGGGAGGGGCCTACTAAATTTCAGCAACTTGCGGATTACAGTTTGATGTCAAGCTGACCCTACATTGATTGAGGTTCTTCCTTACAGACTCCCAAGTCATTCTTTACTGAATCCATTGAAAGCCTCCAGAGATATGACTGGTCGAGTAATAAATGTGAGGAAGTGGAGAAAGTGATGCAGGTGGATGGACTTTCTATAAGTGGTAGGTAGGTGAGTGAGTAACATTTAACAACACACTCACACATGTTATGTCTTGAGTGTATATATTCAATACTGCTCCAGTGCTAGCAATTCAAGTGGCAACCATTCCCATGAGATGCGATGCATTAATATTTGAGGGGGACCATAGACAGGTCAGTGTTTACTGATACACTATTACATGTGTATATAGTATCCCTGGACTTCTAACGCCTGCCTCACACCAGTACAGAGCTTAAGGGCCTCAATAGACCACAATGTTCACCGACACTCGTGATCAGTCTCGGTACGCTGAGACTTGTGGCTGCAGGCACACAGGATCTGTTGTAACATACTTCAAGAAGCTATTTTTGTGTGGAAAAAGTTGGGACTACCGATAGCAAAAAAGATTCTGCAGTTCCCATCTGGGATCCTTATAGATACAGATTTTCCCACAACAAAACTATGTGGGCCCTGCAGAATTCCTCAATTTTTCGAACGAGCGCAAAACCTTGTGCAAGGCTAGGGCCAGTTTAAGCCACTTGCAGCTTTCAATCTTGTGTCATCGCCCCAAATGTGGAGACAGTGAGTTATCACAAGCTCAGACAAGATCTGCAGTCAGCAAATTTGTATTTCAACCTAAGTCCTCATTATCTTTCAAACAAAAGCATCTCGCAAACTACAGAATCTTAAAATAAGCCTTTTTTTAAGAATTTCAATATCAATATTATGACCTTTTGTTTAATACTGTTTGAAAAGTCAAAAGTTTGTGTATTATATATTGTTCATATAAAACTGCTTGGTAGCAGTAGTATACCCCACATGTCAATATAGTCACAGCATGATCATCCAAGATATACCAAAGTTATACAAGAGTATGCTAATGAGGTTAACTACAAAGCTAAGCTAATGCTGTTGAATGATGGACAGGGGCAAAGTCATCTGGCAGCAACATGGCGCAACTGAGACGGCATCGTCTGCACGAGTTCACAACGAAAAACCGTCTAAACACATTTCAACATTGATTACAATGTTTCGTCACTATGATATGCAATATGGACTGAAGCTCCATAAACCTTACTACTTCTTGTGACGTCATGCAAAAATCAAAAGGACCGAAGGGGAAGACATAGGTTTATGGTAGTAAAGGGGAGCTTTAGGAGGATGAACACACTTCTCTTGAAAGCAGCTGTGTGTAGTGATTCCCTGCCCTATTAATTCCACCACTGACGTCTCCAGTAAGAGGAAATGGTACTACTATCACAGATTGAGCAGAATGATAGGTTTCTGACAGAGTCAGATGAGAGATGCTTTAGCATTTGGTTGGCATCGTCCATATACAACTTTTGACACGCAATGCTCTAAATTCAAGCTTTGCAACATCATTACGCTAATACGAAACAATGTAATTCTCTAAATTCAAGTCGGAATTTCACTCATTATTCTCATTATTTCCCATCCGATACATTCTGAACGATGGTCCAAAAGTGTTTGCCAGCGCAAACCAGTTGCATACACATACTCCTACAAGATAACAGCCTCTTTATAAGTTGATATGAAGTTCCAGCAGAAACTCCTTGCTGACACTTCACACAAGGATGCACACCAGCACCAGATTGTATGTGGCAAGATAAAAACAGGAACGATACCAATGTTCATAAACAGTGTAAATGTTGACTCATCATTAAGGCTTTCATTGAGCAACCCTCCCCAAACAAGTAAATACCACCATGCAATTGACAACATCTCCATGTACATCTTGGTGGGTCAATTAACATTCCCCAATCCTTCAATTAAAGAATTTTTGGACACAACTAGTGAAATATGTTATTATCTACCTCGTAAATGAGAATTCTACTTGAAAGAAAAGAAGCTTCCCTTGTTCAGGAGTTGGAAGAGTATTTACAGAGTGATAGTTCCTAGTTGCTGACTCTCTACTGTGTATTCCAGTAAGTTGCACAACCTACTTTAAAGAGTCGCTGCCGTATATGCACCAAAACTGGAGCCCGAGATGTGTTACAACCAAAAAGTACCATCCAAATTGATGTTATAAATTTTCCTGACTTAGGAATATTAACCGTTGAAACTCTTTGTCAAAAGAATGTAGAAGAGTCGTCAATCTCAATGAGCCAAAGCTTCATTCGAAGAGGAATATTTTTTCCAGCTCTTGAGAGGTAAATTTGGGTCTGGAAGCTCAATATTTTACTGTGAAGATAACAATGAACTAGTTTTGTGCCAGGGAAAGGTAACATAACCTGGTCATGAGTCAACGTCTAATGTAGCCTGTCGGTGACAGAAAATGTACCGACTACGCAGAGTATAGCCAGACTAAATTTTCCCATCCGAAGCAGAAGGAGCAGGGACCTTCTTCAGGGGATGAACAACTTTCATAATCTGTATACCTTTCAATGCGTTTGGAAGGCCCAGTCGAGCGAATGGGCTGTCTGATTGCTGACTTGACGGCAATGGCTAATGCTGAACACTAGCGATTACCTAGTTTGCAGTTTGAACATGACTCAACTCTGATACGATTAATCTGGCCTTGTTGTCCCTGCTCAAGGAAGACAGCATCCCACCACTCCCTCAGAATTAATCACCTTCATCTCTGTCTTTCATCAAGAGATCATACTCTTTGGATGTTACATAATAATCACTCTCTTCTAGCAAAAGTGAAGTTTCTTTCTGATAATTATTTTCCCTCCCAGACCCTTCCACCCTCTTCCCATCCCCCCACCCCCACTCGAAAAATAAAAGAATAAAAACTTCGAACTATTTCAGATTCTTAGGGTGATTGTTTTTTTTTTTCATAAGAATTGGATGGTGTGGTGTCATATGATGCTCTCTACTTTAGTCTTCTTCTTCCAACAACAACGTCATTCAAATAAGATTCACACGAGGTGCTACTAGACCATTATAACTAACTGAATGATTTACCACCTCAATATCTCAACCAATACAGCAAACCCCACAGAAGTGGAAACCGTATTCTGAATTAACTGTATTTACTGCTTTCCGCTTCCATAGATGCAGTCATAACCAAAAAACATCAGACTATCATTAACAGCAGCACTGTTCCAACAACCGAGTAGATCACCACAGATGACATATTTATTACATGTGCTGGTATATATCGAATCAGGGATACACTGTCAATGGTGAAATTTAGGTGAGAAAACTGTTCATAGTCAAAAAACACATTGCAAACATTGTGTAATACCACCGGTAGGGGGTCGGGCATAATTTTATCCCATCAGGACCTACATTTAGCACAATGCAATAATGTTGGCTATACCTCGAACCATTCAGCCTACAGTGGGCCCTATTGTTAAATCATCCATCCCATCAGTGCCCAGGGAGTTTTTCGCTAGTGCCCCAGGTGGTACTCTGAAGGATTATCGTACCCTATATATCTTATTCATTCTGTGTTCCAACCTCAAAATGAAAATTAGATTCGTACAAAAATTAAACCACCTCTTCTTCAATTGCCCCAAAACCTGATACCACATATCATAGGATTGTACATTACAAATACTTACAACTATAATATGGAATGTCTGTAATGTTCTCTGTCTACAAAACTTAGCTTCATAATCTAAGATTACTACAACAACACTGTTACATACATGATTATCAGACAGGAGTGCAGAAATACAAACGGCTAAGTACAGTCAATGCAATTAGTGTGTATAGATAGGATCATGCATTCTAATCAAAATGTTGTCAAACTTTGTCTAGCGTAGATACTCAGCCAGCCATCGTAAAAAATGTTTTTTAGTGGTAAGATTCATGAATGAGAAATCATAGTTGGTCCCTGTGGCCATTGCCACAAGCTGGAGACCACAAGAATTCTCAGCACTTGAAAAGTTCGCCGAGCTCTGGTCTACATCAGAGACTTGTCAATTGCTTATAATCTTTGAAAAAAAAAAACTTTGAAGGGTATGCCTACAGAGTTTCAGAAGGAAGTACTGAATCGGAGATGTGACAAAACCTCAGAGTTATAATTATTTTTTGTCTAGGCATCAGGGAAACATTGCAAGAATTCCTAGAAGAGAACTACATGATAATACAACCCTGCATGCAAGAGATGCATCATACAATTTTGCCAAAGTTGCTCTGAATTTGCAGTGGAGAAGGAAACTAGACCATAGTTCCAATTCTGACATTCACAAGATAGCTATGTCAACTCATGTGCCATACCATAGTAGGATGTGAGACATTTACTAATTCTCCACAGACGTCACCCCTTGCGATGGAGGGGGGAGCTGGTTAGGGGGTAAGTCCATTGCCACAGGCAGTGCTGGTAATAGTGGCAAGCTGTGTATTTGTGTCAATAGCAAACCATGTAGTTGGTATGAGAGAATATATGCAATTCTGTTACAAATTAGTTATCTTCATCTTTAGTGCCCAAATTTAGGCTATTGTATTTTGATGTTAGCCTCAGATTTAATCATACAAAATGTGTGTACTTTTTAATTCTCGCCAGACCGACTGGTGGCTAGTTGGTTCCATAAGCGGAGCTTTATTTTCTTTTACTTTCTTTCACATGGATATGATCTGCACCAATTTCCAGTGACACGTGCCAACTCTCGTCTGCCCCAAAAGTGGCCGTCAACCAAACCCTGTCCCAGGAATGAACAATTTATTCCTCGTACCAGGCAACGACACCTCTGACATCCTCACTGCCAGGGAACGGCATGGGTTTTTCCTCATTTGAAACATCCGCCATCTGGACACAGGTGCCACTTTCATCACGTCTTTGGCGGAGGAACATTCTGGGCTGCGTTGCCATTGTTTACTGACATGATAGGAGAGGTAGTGTGCATCGGGAGTGCTGAGGGGTTCAACCGTGGTGTCCCTAGGAGGGCTTGCTGGAGGGAGCTTACCCACCCACTGGCGAGGTCACCTGAGGCTGTGACACCACAGCGCCGTTGAGGTTTGTGAGACTGGCAACAGCTTTCATCATCTGGGCCGGGTCCAGCCCTACAGGCCCGCATGGTGAAGGTAGACGGATGCGCTGCAGGTAACTGGCCGTGTTCACCATCTGCTGCTGCTGTTGGAAGTGCATTTGGTTCGTTGTCGTGCATGAGGCGATGGAAGCAGCCTCCGGTGAGGCGGAATGTGGGGCAAGGCCATTAGACATCGTGCACCGGTTGAGAGCCCCCCGGCGCTGGCATGCTTGGCGAAGTGTTCCAGATCTGCCGGAAGCTGGGCAGGACCGTGGTCTGGCTAACTGCCCCCGGGGAGCATGCCAGCGTTATCCCCCTGCTGCGCAGTAGCACCTGGGGGGTGTGAGGGGGAGTGCTGTGGGGAGATTGTTCACCATGTGGGGAGGCGGCGGGGGGTGTGGGGACATTGTCGGTGCCGCACCGACATCCTCTGCATCTGGGGAAGCCCCTGGTTTAGTCCTATCTGCTGCGAAATGGCAGCCCATTATGTAACATTGCACTTGCTGGGTTCATGAACATGCCATTAGGGGGCATGAAGTTACGTTCATCACCGACGGTGCTATTGTCATCTCGTGCCCCTGGGGGGGGGTACGTTGTTCGGGGAGAATGAGTTGGGCTGCCCCGAGGTTCGGCAGATCCCGCGAGAGCATTCAGAATAGCCTGGTTAGGGACAGAGCTCTGTTGAGGCTGACCAGATGGGGCACTGCCCAGGAAGGCACTGTCTGTGGGGGCAGCGGGATCATGTCCGTGTTCGGTGTTCCCTGGTCACGCATGTCCTCATGACTTGGTGGACAGCAGACTGAAATGTCGCTGGCAGGTCGTCGACCACGTCGCCCAACTCCTGGCTCGCTTTGTCAGGATCGTCCATGTCCAGCTTGATCTGCTCTGACACTTCAAAGAGCTTCTCAAGAACATCTGCATCCTCCTTGGAGTAGAGACCATCCCCATTTTTGCCTGGAGGGAAAAAAGGAAACACATCAGTTGAATGCATTTGGCATTTAGCACTTTTCCATACATGGCTTATCAGTCCCCCACGCAATAGCTCATTACGTCCTTCTAATGACTCTTGTATGTATCAATGAACATGACAAGACTGAGCATACCATCAGTTCATGATAAGACATATCCTGTCCCATAAGACTTAACCTAATCTGTAGGATGACTCCACATTCCACAATCTCCACATTATAGCTTAAATAAGCACCTTTAATGTCTTCTGACGTTAAATCCCTCAACACTGATTATTGATGGTAATCCAACTTGATCTGTAGGAGGAGAAGCATTCTGCAGATTCGCCATGAGCGTTCTACGCCCATTCGATGACGTCTTACCTGATAGCTCTATAGGGTACCATAGTTCATCATTGAGGAGGCGGATTAGCTCAGTCGTAGAGCTCCAGACTGATGATCTGAAGATCGTGAGTTCGAATCCCACAAAGCCGGAGGGGCTTTCGCATTGCTTGTTAGACAAGGCATGGCCCCTCCTTGATTGTCCTCACGCTACCCACGTGTAAAAGTGGGTATCCTGTGAGGCACCGGAAGGCACAATCGGCGCTGAGTTCGCAGCTGCCCCCTACTCTCCGGGATTGTCGGAGGTCGTGCTGTTTCCAATGATCGCAGGGGTGATAATGTAGAGCGCTTAGACCTTTGCTCCTCTGAGTTGTATAGGGCCATACAATGTATGATCATTATCTTATAACACTGATCAAGTATTGGTATCCCAACCTTATCTGTAAAACGAAGCATTCGCGTTTTTCACATTTCTGATCTCACCTTGAGATGGCCAAAGGTGTCCATGGGCAATGAACATGTGTCCAATTTTGGTCAACAAGACAAAGGAGAGCCCAAAAAAGCAAAGATTTACAGACTGAATAGATGAATGGCTGGATAGATAGGAAAGTGACACACCCCCACAGTCACTTTCAGAGGCACAGATCATACCTCGCTGCACAATGCTTACTGCCCAGTTCCATTGGAGTATAATGACTCAAGCTACTAGACAAGGCGCCTATAATTAAATTTCCGCAGTGTTCGTGGATATTTTATCGTTTTTGGGGTGTAGCCGCCGTCCTCCCCCACCACGCCGCCGGAAACTTCAGGCGTTAGCGGCAATACTCTTTTAACGCTTTTTATCAATTGATCTGAAACTTAGTCCCCCCTAGTGGAATCTTGGATGAGCTTGAAAGTGGGGCCCCATCACTGCATTTTTGCTGCCCTCTACTTTGGCAGGTTTTACACAAAAATTGGAGTTACTCCTGATTTACACAAGACCTGGTGGGTGGGGACAACTTTGCCCTAAGAGCTAAACCAGATCTCACAGTCACAACGTCAAAATGTGGTGTTTTCTTTTGCAAAAATAACAGGATAGCCCCCCCCCCCCCCCCACCTCGATTTATTTGAAACCTGGTGGGTTGCAGACAAGTCATTTTGTCATAAAAAATTTAAAATAAAAAAAAAAAAAAAAAAACATGATGGTGATTTCAAGGTCACCAGTGTTCACCAAACATCAATTTTGCTGACTTTTCAATTTGAATGAAACTCGATATTGTGGACGGTTTTTAGTTTTAAACAACCTGAAGGTCATTTCAAGATCCCAGCAGCAATTTGGCATAATCCATGCAATTTTCCTGACTTTTCATATTGAAAGAAAATGGTGGAATGGGGACTACAGTTGGCCCTGAACAACAGGTAGGGCATTTAATTCACCAGAGGACAAACGACATAAATTCAATGTGCCTTTCGATAAACCAGGTTCCAAAGGCCATTTTGCAGGGTATCCAAGGTCCGCAGGCTTACCCTACACACCCCCCGCCAGCACATGTCTAATTACTTAACTTGTCACAGGGTAGTGAGGCATGTGTCTTACAGTTGACAATGCATAAGGGAAAAGGTAAGCTTTGCAGTGCAAATAAGAGTCATAATAGCCAGAATCATCTGCTTGGACACTACCTAGATGTCACCCCCAAGTTGACTGTTCCATATGAGAAGGTAGCCGCACATATGACGAGCTTGGTAGTGTTTATACTCTCTTAATTTCTGAGGGTTATACACCAAGTCTGAGAGTGATATGCCTCAATTTCTGGGGGTTATACATCCCAATTCCTGAGAGTAATACGCATCCGGGCTAATGCCCACCTCCCATCGCAAGAAAATTAGACAATAGCAGGGCACAGTCCATTTTTTGCCAGGTGAAACTGTTACTGACTGATTCAAAATAGCCAAAAATATTTTTAAACAAGGCGATCCCCCCAATGTCTCGCCTGGTTGCGCGATCAGTGTTGACTTCGATAGTCACCATGCAAACATTAAGGCACTCTATGTGTGCTTAAAGAATTTGGTATTAGCATCTAACCGAAACAGCCTACTAATCAGTGACCAATTCAAATTCGAAAGGACTGATTATTGAACAATGTCACAAAGGAAAAAGTTTTTTGTTGCACTGGTTTACTAAAAGACCTAAATTAATGCAATTTAGGGCATTTAACCAAGTTCGCACAATAATCCGGCCAACTTTCAATTATGCATAAATTATGCAAATTGACACGTTTGAATGGACCTCCAGTGACCCTGAATCCATGATAAAAAAATTGGAACTCAAGGTAAACCATACCCACCAGGTTTCATGAAATCCAAGCAACTTGAAGATGTCGCATAAATTATGCAAATTAGGTACGTTGAACAACCTCCATTGAACCCCGAATCTGTGTTAAAAAGTTTTGGGACTGAAGGTTGACCATATTCACCAAGTTTCGTGAAAATCCGACAAACTTGATTTTTCGCATAAATTATGGCACATTTAACGACTTAATTTCCGATATTTATGCTTGAAATCTAATCATTTCATCTACCTCACATCCCGTATTAACTGCCAATCCAAGTCACCATCACCTATGGTTTCTCCGTAATCTTGCTAACGAGCCTAAACAAAATAATTACATAAAATAGCTAATTACCTTACCTAATTAGTGACTTTTGTGCCCAAAATCTAATCAGATCGTGTTCACCCAACCCCGATGCTACCCTGAAAATTTTGTCGCAATTGCACAACCGGAAAAAAATATCATTATTTAAAGGTCTATCAAGGAAATGCCTGCAGGGCCACTATAGATCGTGGTTACACCCCGGTTTATATGCCACGATTATGACTCTTCCTGTTTTTACCAATAAAACATAATCCGGCATGCCCACAGCTTCCTTCTCAACTTCCTTCTCAGTTGAATGATGCACCCCCCAGACCCGCGACCAGGGTGGTCACTGTCCATGGTGTGTCCATACATTCTTTTACACGATACACCCCTCAGTCATTAATATGACTTACATTTCTGAAGTGATCCACTAGTAGTCAGCTCTTTAATTAGCTGTATCAACGTCCACGTATTCCGGAGTAAAATGACACATAGCTTTGCGACTGACCATTAAAAGAAAGTGTGGTGCACATGTGGGTCACTTTGAATCGACAATGACCCACATTTGATGGGGTATTTCAGTGTGGCATGCGTTTGGTAAGTGCGTTATACAGGGAGCCACACACAACGGCAATGGGTGCTATGGCCTGCGAGCCTCACCTCCAAGATATGTGTTGAGTTCGGGACTTTTTGGCAGCAGCTTTGAGATGTCTTCCTCCTCTGCGTCCGAGTTGAGAGTACCGCCCTCGACCTGTTCGCTGGCCGCGACCATGCTCTCGAGATCTCGTCATTCCGCACCAGGATGAGATCCATCTCGGTCTCTGCCCTCCTCGGCAGCATCTGGCTTCGCACGAAGGGGTGGGTGTGGTCGCACCTGGGGTGAACTTGGTGCTGAAGGAGGCAGCTTTGGGCGACACTTGAGGGGTTCTAAATGAGGCAAAGAGAAAGAGAATATTACAAAACAAGTCCATTCCCTGTGAACCTACAGAATGTTCTGCAATATCCACCAATGACATGGATGAAATGATCGGTTTCCTGTTTACAGAAGCCGACATTCTCCCTTCAGATACCTTCTAAACATCAAGGGACATAGCACAGATTGTCATCTAGCACAGATGAAAAGAGGATTTCAAATCTCACTTTTTCTTTCTTTTCATGGTGTACTTGCTGAGCATACAGCATCAGTTACAGTATACCATCCACCTGCATGATTATTAAGCATTTCTGCATAACTTCTTTTTCTCAATATATGTTCACTCTTTGAGGGGAGAATGGACTATTCCTAGACAAATGAGACAATATTAATGCCCACTGTCCGGGATGAAACCAATCAAAAGTATGTATTCTAAGTTAGTCCATTTCATCTCAGGGGGTTTTCAAAGCCATAAACTATCTATAGTGTATCTATTATACGCCAATAACGTACTCAAATTCTTGAATGTACATCAGCAAAACGAGGGTGGAATGATATATGGATGCATTGGCTGGGCCCTGCATACAACAGATGCAGTTCAGGCACTGCTGTGGAACCTACATTATATATGTTGCACATTTCTAACAGTAGAATTGTAACAATGTTAAAGGAATATGTTGTTCCACATTGGCCCAAACTTTTGTAGGTAGTGCATAGGCAGTGGCCTGTCTCAAACGTCTCAAGCACCCAGGCTGATACTTTTTTTGTTCTATCAAACCTCAAGAGCCAATTTCAGCTGATACGTGCTGGAAATAAGGCACGATATGTTAATGCAGATTATGGTAGAATGAGGTTTATCCATCCTTGCTGTAAATTGCACAGTAGATTGGCACAGGCGATTATAAGTTAATTGAGATTGATCCTCACTCCCTAAGTCCCGGGTTCAACTCTTTCAATGCGGGCTCTCCTTTCACACTGGGTGCTTTCCAGCGCCGCCTTATTTTCAATACAAGCCAATTTCGGAGCGGTCCGGAAATTCCAGCGAGTAACAATTTTGGCAGAAAAATGCAGTCCATCAAGATTCAAAGTACACATGATTCGTTCAGAACTGAATGCTCTTTAATGGCACTAAGAGGTGTCCTTAAATAGCTACCCCTGCAGGACACAAAACTGTTCCCCCTATAATCCTTGCACACATGATGGGTTGTGTTGCCAACTCTGAATTTTCAAGTTTAACCCTCTATCATATTCTGTTAAAAAATGTTTGTTTTGGTAGAGTGGCCAAATTAGGGGTGGTTGTTTAACACAATCACAAATTTTTCATTTTCGTTCAAGCCAGCTATGTTGAATATATTCACCCATGACGCGGTATGGATGTATACAATATTTTGACTGAGTGTCTATGGCACTGAAAAGGGGATACTATCCTCACCAACATGTTTTTTGTTCCCAGTTGGTCCCATTGCATCCTATATGAAGCTCAAATGAAGTGTACCACAATATACCAACACATTAGGTATGACTGACCAACCAGAGAATTTAAGCCCAGTCCTCTCGGGTGCGGATGCGTTTGTTTGCCCCCCCCCCCAGCCCGGTAGCCCTGTTTAGGTAAAGGGAATTGACAGGCACCGAACAGAGAGAACATGATAACTCCTCACCTGCAGGAGGAATCGGCTTCTGAGGTCTGACGTTCTTCTTCGGCTGGTTCCTCCTCTTCCTGAAGGGCTTGGTGAGAGCGAAAGGCTTCGGTTTCTTCTGGGCTTCTTCAGTTTAGGTTCAACCCTCTGCGGAATGTAGAAAGAAACGGATTCAGATTTGTGTAATCTAATTACCCTATTTGTGACTCCACACATAACATCTAATTAGATTGTTAACTCCGATATACCACATACAAAATTTTATAATAACCGGTCATTTTTGATGGGGAGGGTGACAACACACACAAATATGCCACAAGGGCTGTAGGAAGTCTCTCCTTGAATTTCATGGAGAATGACAGAAAGCTGGTGAGAGACTATGGACTCAGAGACTGGAGGCAAGTTGATTAAGTTGATTAATATCCAGTGTCTGTATTTGAAACAGGATGAAGTCCACTCTTTTAGCTGTTCCTATACAACTGGCACTGGCACTATTGATAACGCTGCTCACCATTGTTTTAGCATGCTCGATACAGAGAGGCTGTTCATTCATGACATCGAAGCACGGCTCAATGCACCTCAGTCCACCGGGGAACTCTGCCGCACACTGGTAGAACAGCATCTGATTCTCATCCTCCAGGATGTTGAGAGGCGGGTCAAGGATGGATACAGCCAAAAATATCTCTAGCGAACCTGTAAAGGGCCGAGAGTTATGTCTATAGACCTATTCTGTATTCAAGGCCAGAGGTGGCAGGGCCAGCCTCAAAATCAGAGATGGCTAATTGGGGTACTAAATTGGTGTCCCCCGTATAGAAAGCATCCAGCTTTAATAATATCTCTTCTTATATATCTCTTTTCCCATTCGAAGACATGCTCAAAGCGCTTTACAAATATTACCCCCGATCTTTAGTGACTTGTCACACCCATACTATAAGCATGAAAACTCTGGATTGTTCTCTCCTGATGCACCACTTCAGTATGTAACTTCATCGTGTCCCCCGGAGGACTTCCCAATAGGGCTGCTACATATGGCGCTCGCTACTCTTCACAAGTCACCTCACAAGGTAACCCACTTTAACAAGTGGGTAGCGTGACATTCAGGAGACCTCCTTGTCCACAGCCCTGCGGAAAAGTCCTCGGGCTCCCGATGGGCTCTGAACCCGCAATCAATGGTTTTGCAGTCAGTAGCTCTACCAACCTGAGGCCTATCCGCCTCCCAGCTTTGGAATCTAATGTTTTTTTCTATAATTTGCTATTTTCTCTCCATTCTTATTCATATCCAATGTTCCCGTTGGTGTTACTGAAAGCCATCGGTCCAAGTTCTGAAATTTAGTGCTTGTTACAAAGCCTGTACTGACACCCATTCAGTGTTAATTGACCCTTTTCAAACTCGTGGTACACATGGTGGGAGAAATTTTTTTACTCACATTACCATAATTATGGCAGAGAAAGACCCATGACCTATATATATGTCCTATTAATACCAATAGCAAGTGGGTAGGTATTTAAAAGAGTACTCCTTCAAAGTAGCAATTCATCACCAACTTGCCAGTTTGTTTGGTTGATTGTTACAACCAAAGGTATTCCTACTTGGTGATGGCTATCTTAACCGCCAGTGTTGATAGTTGCTAATGCACATGTGAATGTAAATTGTAGCTGAGTAAATTACCACCACCGTTCCATTTCACCACAGGTAAGACGTTTTGTTACAGTGAGGTTGCAGCAGCCTCATCCTCGCTGCAGTCAGGTGAGATCTCAATGTGGCAATAAATACCATCATTCAGAGTATCAATATCGAAAGGAATGTGATTTGTGAATGCTCAGAATAGAAAGTAGTGTATATCGCCGGTACCCACTCACTGCTATTTCTACATCCACCAATGGCATCAAATTTGCTAATAGAAAAACTGATATCGTCGATATTCGTCTCTATTCTCCCGGCAGCGTATACTTTGAAACCTTCCCAATCTAGCCTAACCCATGACCCACAGGAATTGAGGAAGATTGAGTGATCATGCTCGTGGTACAGTGCATAAAGGATACGTCTGAAGCAGTGCCTGGCAAATGGAACCACCTCTCGTGACAGTCATCTCCGTTCTCCTTACTGCAGCAAGTAACGCTCGGTCCTGTTTGGCAACGTCGGCCTGGGAATTGTAATGTAGGAACGAATATCTCATGTTAAAAATGCAAGATCATTTACTTGCATTGGTTGCAATGGTAGAATGGATTACGAATTGAATTGCCCATGAATAATAATTTCAACATCATATTGCATGTTTCATCTGCTGGCCTAAATATCCTTAAGTTCTCTGAGCTGCAGGTGATGATTGGAAGTGGGTCGATTCAGATCTGGTATGAGGTAAATGAAGAGAAAGGCGTGTAGCATGATGGTCTGAGAGAATTTGTAATCCCCCCAAGTCTCCTGAAGAATTAGATTTATTGGTTTTTTTTTTTTATTTGACAATGAGTAGAGCGACTTTGGTAAGCTATAGTTTAGGGAAGACACAGTATTTGCTATTGACAATTTTTCCCTTTTCCATGTACAGGAGGTCACCTTGAGAATATCAGGCTACAGTATGTTCCGGTAATTTCTATGAGCAATTTTAATGGAAAAGATTGTACCTGTAAAACATCTCTACCAGAATATCAAATTTCTATGGTAAAATTATAGCCAGGCGCGATTTTAACATCACTTCTTTACATGTCATCATTGGAAATGGTCCTATCCAGACAAATTTATTGTTAACTGGCAGTGAAAGGTCTGAATTCTTCAGTGGTGAACTTGATTTTTGAGGGAAAAAAAGGGAGATGTTACAGGGCCTGACGTTAACTTTACTTTTCACTTGCCCGAATGTAAGAATTTATATGAACAGAGCCTTATATTTGGGAAATTGCATATGCATCCACTGTTAATTAAGGGCAATTGATGGACTGAAAGTAAAATTTTGTAAAAATTCAAAGAAATCCCTAGTTAATGAGGTAGAGGTGATTATTTTTTTTTTAAGATGTCCTCGTTTGGATGTCCTTGGTTTGTAGATAATTTCTGGCTCCGAATATAAGATACTGTGATTTTGAATTTTTTTGTCAAAAAAGCTAACATCGGGCCTGATGCCCTGTGTTCTTCTGTTTCTTCTACAATTTCAAGTCCTTACTAATGACCCTTCAAACCTGTGAAGCAAATCAATAATTCATAGTACACAATATCCATGCACCAAAAATGAATTATTTTGAGCTATACTACTGACTTGAATTATGTTGATTAAAGAGTTGTCATGCTGCAGTTAATCTTTTGGTAACAGTGTGGTGGGTAACAGCATGGACCCATGGATGTACACATTGAATTGCAATACTTGGTTGAAAAATATTATGTCAAATGGCTTATATTTTTTGTTATCATCTCCAATAATCTGCACGTGTTAAGAGTGGAAATACTGTTCAAAATAACTTTAGTCACATATTTCATTATTCTAATCAAGAAATGTGTTAATTGTACAAGCATTATGCAAATATCAAAATGGCCTTCCAGGAGATTCTTTTTCTGGCTACAAGTGTGAATGCCTTCAATAACAGTCCTGGCTTTCATGTTCAATCTGGCAATCAGGATAAATTCTGGTTCTTCCATCTCATTTTTTATTCTGAGCAAAAGAGGATCCCATGAATCAAGACAGTCAGACATCTTTGCTCAGTCTGGAAAAACAAGACCTTCCCATTAAAAAAGTCTAGCTGTTAACTGTTTGAACAGAGAAACATCCATGAATCACTTCTTGCCATGGTACTCCGGTTTGGTTGCACATCCAATGACCTAATTCCATCATCCTGAAAGTCAGAAGACAGTCAAATATTGGCAGAGAATGGTGGCGGGAGAATATTTAAACTAATTCAAATTCAATCATTCTTTTGGAAACTTTGTCACCTCAAAAGAGGAAGTGCTGTGTGTTAAATAAGACTAAGTCTCTCAAAGGGAAATTACAGCCAAATTATTACTCATATTGGTGTTACAATGTTAAAGAGAATAAAAATTATTTAAATATCACTTTGTTCCAGGTTCATAGCATGTTCGGTTGGGAAGATATGGTTTTCTCAAATTTCATGTAATTTGCTGATTTCGGCAAACTGGCAACCTTTTTGTGACGTCATATCTACCAATCATAAGGGAAAAGACATATTTCTTAACATTTTCTCTCAAATTGGTAGATATGACGTCATCAAATGTTGCCAATTTGCAAATTGCCAAATTAGCAGTGAGTATTTGTTAATCTTTGAAAATTCATAACTTCATAACCGAACATGCTATGAACATGAAACAAAGTTTGATTGGCATGATTTTTAATGCCACATTCATATGACATTTAAATATTTTGTGGCTGGAATTTCCCTTAAAGTATTCCAGCATCAAGACTTTTAACATTCCAAACAAAGCAACATCTATAAATTTTTCAAGCAATGATCAGAGTGAAATTATACTCATAAGATTCAGGTGACAGAATCACAGAATATGATGACAAGAACAACAACAACAACTGTTGTCACTCTATGAATGAGTGTCCTACCATCAGATGGTCCAATTTCAAATGATTCTGATTACAGATGGAATCATATTTTTTTTTGTATAGCAATGATTTGAGACATTGTTCCCTACATTGCAAGATGCCTTTAGCCATGGGCAGGTGAAAAATACATCCAGGGCGTGTCTCCCCCCAATCCAAACCACAGGGAATCCTGCTTAATCAAGGTGTACCTGTGTTCATTGTTCACTCAAGGTATCCACATGAAAGAACCCACCATGGGGAAACCAAATCCATGATATTCCATTCCATTCAGCCATTATTTCATGTATTCCTTTCCAGCTATGAAGCTTACCCATACTGTGGTAATAGATCGTATTGACTGATATAACACCTACGATTGAGAAGGTTTAGGTCAAAATTAGTAATTTCCTGGAATAGGACCCTGTGGCAAAACGGATAAATTTGTTACTGCTGGCCGGCTTTTTCCAAAACTTGCCAACTGGTTACCAATTTCTCAAAATAGAAATGATTTGAGTGCTGTGATTTTGACTGAAGTTTTTCTTGTAGTACAGGGTATTGAATGATATCGAATGATAATTTTTAATATCACTGACGCTTATTTCCAGGAATATTGTAAAGGCTGAATGACAAATTACACTAGGCAATCGCACTAGGCATGGTTCCAGAGGAGGGAGGGGGAGGGGTGGTCTTCAGCACCCATAAATTCTCATGAGCCCCAAAAATATTGTCCATTAAATGCATGAAATTGAAATTGATAACTTGCTTTATATGAGATTGTAATTGAAGCTGGAGGACGCCTTTTTGGTGATCCAGTAGTGGCCCCCACCAAATGGACCCCAAGAATATATATAAACAAATCTGGATCCATTGATTGACAGGCAGAATCAGCTACTGACAAAAGAGATACATCAGTTTGTTTTGAAAGGCCAAAGTAAAATCTGTCAAAATGAAATCCATCTTTCTCTAACATCATATCTTGATATGAGGAAACATGATATCGGAAAAGTCTCGCTACATGACCAGAGTTCCTCAAACCAAAACACACAAGATTATGGATTTAATATATTAGGTCATGTTCACATCCACCATATCAGACATGTTGTCTTACCACCATGTCCATTCTAAATCCCAGTTAATAATAAAGTAAAGAAGTTCAAGATCAATCGGATAAAGCATTAATTGCGCCAACGCCTAAAGTTTCCAGCAGGAGTGACGGTGGAGACAGCAGTGGACACAGCCTGAAACCATAATATTCCTGAACACTTAGTGTTGCAGAGATGTAATTAACAGCTTTAGCAACGATTCTATTACATTTAACGAGTATAAAGCTGCGTCCGTCTTGCTTCGGGTTTCATGCAAAATTGAGGCAATTTTCTTTTAACGTGGTGCAGCAAGCAGTTAGAAGTTTAGAACTACTTGTTGTGTTCACTCACTGTATAAGGCAATCTTGGCAGAAAAAGCAGAGACAAACATTAAAGAACACGGACAAAATCGTTCGAAAACCCCTCCCCCTAATCAATGTTGTGTTTTATCACGCGGTCTAATTACAACATTGAACAGGGGAGCAGGGCTAAGGGTTGGTCTTTGTCCCAGCTATTTATATGTACTGTAGACCTGTCTCTAATGGGCATGGCTAGGTGGTAGTCTTCTATTACATTTAACGAGTATAAAGCTGCGTCCGTCTTGCTTCGGGTTTCATGCAAAATTGAGGCAATTTTCTTAACGTGGTGCAGCAAGCAGTTAGAAGTTTAGAACTACTCGTTGTGTTCACTCACTGTATAAGGCAATCTTGGCAGAAAAAGCAGAGACAAACATTAAAGAACACGGACAAAATCGTTCGAAAACCCCTCCCCCTAATCAATGTTGTGTTTTATCACGCGGTCTAATTACAACATTGAACAGGGGAGCAGGGCTAAGGGTTGGTCTTTGTCCCAGCTATTTATATGTACTGTAGACCTGTCTCTAATGGGCATGGCTAGGTGGTAGTCTTCTATTACATTTAACGAGTTTAAAGCTGCGTCCGTCTTGCTTCGGGTTTCAATGCAAAATTGAGGCAATTTTCTTAACGTGGTGCAGCAAGCAGTTAGAAGTTTAGAACTACTCGTTGTGTTCACTCACTGCATAAGGCAATCTTGGCAGAAAAAGCAGAGACAAACATTAAAGAACACGGACAAAATCGTTCGAAAACCCCTCCCCCTAATCAATGTTGTGTTTTATCACGCGGTCTAATTACAACATTGAACAGGGGAGCAGGCTAAGGGTTGGTCTTTGTCCCAGCTATTTATATGTACTGTAGACCTGTCTCTAATGGGCATGGCTTGTAGTCGTCTTGAAAAAAGTAAAGGGGAGCGATCATTGGAGAGGGGCGGTATTCAGAACATTGATACACAGAGTGTATCAATCAACAGAACAGATTGCTGGAGCCTACCACATACCAGGATGGTCTAATCTGCCCATTGTGGAGAACAAATACTATTCATCAAAACTCATATGACTAATGAGTTGGCAAGAAAAAACATGCAGGCAAGAATACCAGAATGCAAACACCATGTTTATTTATAATGCTAATTTGACCTTCACTGGCAAAAACTCAAAACTCATTTGACTAATGAGTTGACGGGGAAAAACATGCAGGCAAGAATACCAGAATGCAAACACTTTGTTTATTTATAATGCTAATTTGACCTTTACCGGCGTACAGTCGACACCCAAAAAGGATTGGTTTGATGACGTTATACGGTAAGTTACTGCGAGATATACCATTTGTCAATTTCACCATGCCCCAGTTAACGATTGGCAATTAACTGTCCTGTTTTTTAATACCACAAGGCTTCACAAGCATCATTTGTCAGGCCATAATCAGGCTATATTTATAGCACTATTAGCAGCTAAAAAACAGTCACTCTGCTCGTCCATTCCTCACATTTGTTCACGTTCTGAACAGCACATGCAATTAGGTTCAAACTTGGTACTCCTCTACTGAAATAAATTGTACACACCTTATTCTATATGATAGAACAACAATGCAAGATCATTCTGTCTAGGTTGATCCCATAAACAAAATGGGTTCAAGTTCCAACCGAGAATATTGAACCCTACTGTACATGAGTCTATTGGCATTGGATCCCAAATAAGACCCCATTGGTAAACCAGTTACAACGTCTTGGAAACTAGAAGGATTTAACAGTAGTAGTATTTCATGAGAGTCTGGCGTACACTGTAGATTAACAATGGAATCCTGTTATGTCTCACCAAGTCTAGGTTTACACCCCATTGAAAACTTTGATGGAATCCCATAGGATTTGATGGAAATGTTCTACTGGGCATGTTTCTAACACCAAACTACAGTCCCTTTAAAATGGCATTCAGTTAATGTATTCCCCTCTATGGATTTATGCATTGAAGCTATTAGAGGTGGTGGTGTTCCAACAGGCTGTTCTTATCTGCATAAATCCCTCATAAGAACTTCCAGACTCAATCTTTCATTTCCAGTCATTCTACAGCCAGGTGTAACATAACACCACAAACCCAGGCATAGCAGGGAGAAGGAAAAATAAATCTGACAAGTCTGGCTGGTAATTTGATGGTGGAGCTATAAAGATAACCAGGAACACTGGGTAAAGGACAAGTCCAGTCAAATATATTTAAATGCCATATGATAGTGCATTGGAAATCATGCCAATCAAACTTCCTTTCATGTTCACATAGCATGTTCGTTTATGAAGTTACAAATTTTCAAAGATTAAATTTATCACTGCGTAGTTGGCAATTTTGCAATTTGGCAACATTTGATGACGTTACATCTACCAATTTTAAAGATAATGTCAAGAAATATGTCTTTCCCCTTATAATTGGTAGATATGACCCTAAAAGTTTGCAGTTTGCCCAAATCAGCAAACTTATATGAAATTTGAGGAAGCCATATCTTCCCAACGAACAAGCTATAAACCTTGAACAAAGGATTTATTTGAATGATTTGTTATTCTCTTTAGCATTATAACACCAGGAAGAGTATTAATTTGGCTGGAATTTTCCTTTAAGCTGTCGTTCCAGAAATGGAACCCCTCATGTAGAACTCCCAAGGTCCTACAGTTTACACTAGGGGTACCACATTCAGATTCAACAATGTGCATCATTTTTGGGCCTACAGTAATTACGTGTCTCATTTTTGTTTTATTAGAACCTAGCTTTATAGAATTACAAGATGGAAAGGATGTTTTATATGGCAATCCCATGTAACATACATCTTGTATAGTGCATGAGACAGTGTGATGGTAGATGGCAGGGCCACCCACTCAGTCCTCCTATTCAGATCATTTTGATTTGATAAGTGATAACTATTTAAGATTGAAAAAGAGTTAAAAGCCACATTCAGTGGGATGTTTAGGCTGAATTTATTTAAAAAAAACATACATACATTTTCAAGACAAAATTAACCCAGAAATAGCAGAAGAAACTGATTATGGTTTTAGGATAGAACAGTGTTAGCGCTAACCGGAATGGTTTTTGGGAGGGAATTCCCTCTCAAGAATTTATTTTGGGAGGGATTTCCAAAATTTAAGAGGGACCTAGTCGTACAGTTTTAGCACGACTTCCCAGTGAGGTTTGCACATGCGCGACAATGAATCATTTTATTTTACCACCAACTCACTGCTTGTCATGGACCATTTGATGCTTCTCCTAGAAGAACAAAAAACTGTAAGGAACCTGGCACTACTTGGGTCTACAAATGGACCCACTTTCCTCCGATCCCAGTACCTTTTACCCACCTTACCATCATCTGCACTACAGCTAGCTGACCAGCCCTTCATTCACAATTAGACCTAGGCTATATGCCAATGGGTCTATGTATGTGGTTCTGAAATGAAATTAGTCTAAATTTGGGCCGATAGCTTTGATTGAATCAGCACCAAAATTTTTTACTGGGCAAGATAGTATTTTGGGATTGAGAATTGAAATGTTATTTACCAGCGCACTGTCCACAAATGTACCCAGGCTAGGCTGTTACTTTGCTATGCTTTTGGACATGGTCCCAGTGTTATCCTACAAACTAAAATCAGCTGTCTGAGGGCATCTCGGAAAAATTGGGCTTCAAAATGTGGCGAATATTAGAAGAACAACCCATCACATGCCTGTTGCAATGATTATTTGTTTTTTAAAAGAAATGAATCGGGCGATTTTAACGTTTGTCCCAAGGATTTTCCACTAGAGAATATAGCTACTATAAAAACTCTAACATGTAACCTGTTTCTGTTCGAAAGTGAATAAAATTGTCGGTCAGCGTAAAGGTTTGTTTGGGAATTTATGAATCACAGAAACAGATATAACCATTTGTTTACTTGCATATCCTGCTGTGGCGCTATGTGCAGCATACATTGTAACTGAGTGCATACAATGAATGATATGCAACATGTCAACGAAGCTGTTTTGGGATTTCCTGCAGTTGACATCTGTGCGGGAATTCTCCTTACACATTTATTTCTTTGCGGGATTATGACGGAGTGTGTGTAATCGCGCAGATCGCGCGTGTTAGCGCGAACACTGGGATAGAATAATTTAATGAGCTCGGCAAGTTTGAATATTCAAATAGTATTTCCAATTATTTATTTATAATCTATATTGAGATTGGCATCCTGTATGCGTTTAACAGAACTGCAGGGTGGTCATCCATCCACATCACGATATAGGGAAGTTCATGGAATTACCTACGAAGGCCCTTAGACATTGTTTCACAACCATCGCGCAAGGTGGGGGGTTTACTTTACTGCTTTGACCACAGCTGGGGTTGCCGCAGATTTTCAAAGATATGGATGAAAATGACTTGGAAAGGTGAAGAAATGCAATGAAACCTGTCTCCATACTGGGAATTCCCCTTCAACCCCACTACCACCGACGCCAAGTGATGGTTAGAATATCTTTAAAAATATTGACTGAGCTGTATGTAAAGCTCAGCCAAGGTAAGCCATGAATTTTCCCTCTAATGTAGTACCCCTCTCAATGTCCAATTCAGGAGGGGGTTGTAGAAGTAGGAAGTGAAACCACATGACCCAGATTAATAATGTCTTACTCGTTCCTAAACTATGATTTCAAAGCTATTCAATTCATTGCAATTAAGGTCAATATGCATTTTTGGCTTTGAGGAGGCGCGGATGACCTTCTCTAGATCAATGGCAACCCATACCCCCATGACAGATTGCTATTCACTAGCTGCTGCCATTTCCTCCTCTTTTTCAGGGCTGGCCATAGCATTTTGCCTATTCTGCATTCTGAGAACTGCATACAATACCAGCAAATGTGTTTTAATTATCACTCTAACTACGGCTTGCTATTATGACTTAGGGCATTAGGATCTTATTACCTCATGTGGGAAACCCCCAGCCCGAATTAACAAAAACCATCGTCAATACACAACACGAATATGCAAATGCTCAGCAATCTAGAAAGGCTTGTATGTGGGAATAACATTCCCCTGGCGGTAAACCGCCAACGTGGTACAACATAATCCCCACTTTCGATCAATCACTCTAGGGGACGTTGTTTGCCTTGTTTTTATCTGAAGGGGATTCATAACCAGGGAAGTTTGGATGGTTTCAATGCACACCATGCTCCAAAACATGCAAATTTGTTAAAATCTGCAAAAAAACTCTGTGAAATGTACGCCTGTGGGGTCGTATGGGGGGTAAACAAAAGTTGGTCTCAAAATGATCGCCATGCTTCAAAACGAAGAAAATAAACGATAGATAGACTCAGTTTCGTCTGAAACAACCCCAAATTGGTTTTGCTGTCTGAGCGGTAGAGGGCTACGCCCAGTTGTATCACTAATGCAAAATTCTAGTACGAGATCAGTGTGCAAATTTATAAAAAAAAATGAAGTATGTGTGGAAAAATTATTCAAATATTCAAAATGGCCGCGAGGGGTCATATGGGGGAACACTAGTTGGTTTTTAAGCGATCGCCATGCTTCAAAACACGCAAAAATAGCGAAAATCAACAACAAATCCAACATGGCCACAGAGCATTCGACACTCGCCCTTTTTTCACCCACGATTTCATTTGACAATCATGTGTGCAAAAGTTCATAGGGATCGGACGATGGCGGCAATAGCAAGTTGTTACGAACAATAGTCAAGTCAGTTGCGTTGAAAATCCAAGATGGCCACAGCAGCAGAGGTTTTTTGCAGCGACGCCCACATTCGAGATTTAGGAAGGGAGGAAACATTTGGCAAAGTTTTGTGTCAATGGGACATTGCCCGATTAGAGTTATTGCATTAACACAAGGAAATCCCGGCGGATGCGGCGAAGACGACGATGCCAAAACCATAATATCGCAAAAGTGGGGATATAATTATGATTAATATTTCTACTAATTTGTGCACCTGGGACTGGTCCGAAAGAGGTGAGTGTTATTGGCAGTTGAAAAAGTATGACAAAACCTGATGAGGCATTGCAGCAATCTGTGGGGCATTCTTAATCCTGCAGAATAGGCAGGCACAATTCCCAAATGAAAAATAAGCCTGAATTGATTTCACATATCATACCATTGCTGTAATGTAACTACTAAGTCTCTTTATACATGATTCCTGCAGTTGCTATTTTAAGAATAAGTGCAGAATAAATTCTGAAGAGGCTATCTAAGCTGGGAGAAAACTTAATGCCTCGTCCAAACTGACGTTCATATGACTTCCTCATTTATGATTTTAGAGATCGACACGCATCACATCATGAATGGACTGATGTTATCCTGCACACTCTGCTGAACATTCTTTGTTAGTTCAAACATTAATTTCACTTTGAAAATATTGGTCAATCAGAGAGGATTGCTGTTTGAGCTAGTGTTGAAGGTTACTTTGTTGGAACTTGAAAGACAACAGAACTTCTGCAGAATGTTGAGTTATTCAGTACAATGAAACAGAGGAATACATAATGTAGTTATAGCCTGTGCTATTCAACTGTGACATCAGGCATTATTGTGCAATAGGGATTCTGTGCAATAGGGATTCTCTGCATAATGGAGGAAACTCTGAAGGCCAACAACTCCACATAGGACATCCCTATTGGAATGGGGTTTGGACCTATAGATACGGTTTCATTCCCCACAATATAACCTCCATCATAACCAATCTTTGCGGTTGCCCTTCAAAGGTTTGAATTTGTAGCCACTCTCATGGAAGAAAACTGCTCAAATCCAAAATGTGCACTTTCGTGAAAACATGACACAGACCGAGCTGATGCTCAATCTAATATCTGTTACAACATGCCTGTCAAATTGCACAGGCAAGTACAAACTTTCCCTCTGCATTTTTCACACACATGACTCACCTTTCGAACGGCCTATTCACGCTCCTCAGGTACGACACGGTGGTCCCAAACGGGTGATCCCTCGCAGACTGGATCAGTTTCCTGCTCAGTTCGTGCCGTGCCTTCTCCTCGAACCTGTCGCACCTCTGCAAGTAGGTCAGCTTCTGGCAACCCTGGCGGAGGGACGAGCAGGTGACTTCCGTGAGCCCCAGCTAAGGAGCTTTTCCTGGGATAATGAAGAACAGGTGGTCAACTACACAGTACAGTACAGTACAGACAGTACACAGTACAGTACAGTACAGACAGTACACAAATTTCTGATACAGTGAACAGTATACTGTGATATATTCATTTTTTCTGTGAAGGTACTGCTTTGAGGTGTGACCCATTTGTGTACTTTCTTGGCATACTTGTTTGCATTCTACATCGCCTGGCGCAAGATAGAAGCCATGCCAGATATCCACAATCCAAAATTTGAAGCTTTCCCTGGGGTGATAAGACAGATTGTCACAGTCTGCTATCAGATTGATTTCCTTTATATACTGGATGCATATATCACTCATTGCTCAAGACATGTTACCGACACAGAGATTTACTATTTCCTTTTTTTTCAGACAATGTGGTTGGGGGCAAGGTTGATATTGAGCTACTCTGGAGGCAGGTGGCCGTCACATCCAATCCATAGTTTATCTGGATGTACTCCTAACATGCTCCATCTCATTATCTAAATTCACTATGATGCCAGATGCAAAGGGCATTGTAAAATATGAGAATGCACTTTCCTGCACACACTTCTGTCAGTAGGGTGGACTATGTTAAATACAGACCTTATCTTGAACAAATAATAAAATGTTCCTATGGAGTCGTTTGGCCAGGCACAGGACTCATAGTTGCAGAGTTTTCCATTTTCTAAAAATCGATAGTGTAATTCAATCAGAGTGAGCTACACATTTCAATAGTAGACCACAACAAAATATATAAGGAGACTTATTGCAGAAGACAGAAATCTCTACTTCTCTTGCCTCTGCCTAGCAAGGGTGTAGACCTGCATACTCACTTTTTTTCTGATACAAATGTTCAACCGGTACTTAGAATGACCATGATGCAAGGCCGTGGGTTTTTCGCATGCAAATGGAAAGATACAAAATTGCCTACTAACCCTAAAATTATACACCATTCAGTCCTACTATATGTCAAGCAGAAGGCCAACCAACATTGAACATACATGTTACAACCAGATCAAGAGTAAAATCCCACTTTCAGATCGCCTACCACATGTGCCAGATGCCTCAATAGTTTTATAGCATTCAGACACAGATCTGTGCCCAAATTTAATCATGGAGGATGAGTGGGGAAGGGAAGGGGGTGGGGCCCTGGAAGGACATGAGGGCCTCAAGTAACCAAGGCTGTCAGTGCCGTAGATGCTTGCCGCAATGCCCCCCCTCACAAAAAGTTCAAGGGTGACTGGTCAATGGCCAAAGCTGCTGTCGTGCCCTGGGGTATGGCAGTCGCAGTCACTCCATTAAAATACTGCAGCAGAATGGCCAAACAGTATGGTTTTTGTCACAGATGCCAGCGTCACGGGACAATGACACATGTGCAGTAGCTATCTTCGAACTGGCTTATTGAACCTCTACTGGGTTAGCAACACAGGAATGCCTGAAGTTTTCAATTGGCTGAGGAATTTCATATTGGAAATGACAATGACAGATTTAGTCCAAACTTTTGGTTTTCCAGATGGACATGGGGGGTGAGAAGGGGAAATAAGGGGAGGAGAGCTGAGGGATCAAAGAAGGAGCAGGGGGATACCTTATTACTGAAGCCTAGGGGGACAAAAGAGGTAACCTTGTTACTTGAAGTTGCCAATGACATGTGGTTTCGGACCCTACAGATTACCACAGTCTGATATTTGGACATTCGTAATCTAGAACTTGTCTCGCCTTCTCGCTGGCATGCAGGAACTTGATTTCTCATAGCCTGCATCACTGAGCACCCTTTGACTATGTGAAAGAGCCCCACCTGCTGAGAATAACACCCTAACTACTATCAACAGAATAAACTACTGTGAGCCTCCAGTCATCATTGAGAGAGATGATTCATAAAAAGCCATTTATTGTGTTTTCTTTATTCCTGTAGTAGTACTGGATTGTACTGTAGCTGAAAACTTAGAAATGTCACTGTTAATAGAATCGGCACAAAAAAGAAGACACCAAAAAGATGGGACAGGCTATTGAGTTGTATTCAGCACAAATTCCAGGACACTCCACATAGTAACACAATTGAACACGCCACTCAGTGAAACAAGACAAGTCTTGAATTCAGGGACTTTCGCACAGGACTTCTGCAAGTTTTTTCTGCTCCCCAAAATTAATGGTGGGGTGGCGAATTCATCATTCTACTCCGAAAGATGAACAGTTTCATTCACTCTGCAGAATTATTCTGGTCGCTCCTATCGCTTCTCTGAAAATTTTACAAGAAACAAGAATAGCAACGTTACAAAACGCGAGTCAATGGAAGCTTCTAATTGATGTGCAGTAATTGTGTACGGGAGATTCACAAACTAGATTTGTATTGTACAATGTATGTGAACACACTACCATGTTCTGATTGATAATTGTGTGGATGGATGCTTTCCGTTGAGTACCTCCAGGATTGCCCCCTTGTAGATGAGGTCGTTGTGAACCGAAATTATGGATTTGTAGGGCAAGTTATGCTATACTAGGAAGGTATATCTCTGTTCACATTTCACAATAACTTGAAGCTGAAATCTCAGAAGAAAAGATGCAGCCCTAGTAATTGTTTTGGTGTTTAATATGTGGTTAATGTCAATAAAGTAAGTGCATCTTACTAGGTCGGAAAGTCAGTAGTAGAATGGGGCGTTCAGGTCTTTTAAAACCACTTCTTGGGTGAAATACCAACCAGAAACAAAGAGGGCAAGCTTGTTATGCCGAGTCATACTTGAGCATTTAATGCGATAGGATTGCTTGAAATGAAAACGGCCATCAGTGCCTCTAACAGTGGCCATGAGGCCTCTTAAACCACTGGCATCAATGGCCATTTGACCATTCCCCTTTGGATTCTTATTTTGAGTCCTAGACATGGGACCTTACGTTTGGCACAGAAACAACATTCTCGGGCCTACAGGGAAACTGACTACGGCAGGAAAGATAACTCCAATGGTACCGATGTCTCCAAGGGGTCGTCCTCGGTATCACTGTCCTCATCATTGTCTGAATACTCTAAGCCTGCAAAGAAAGGATTGAAGATCAGGATATATGATAGGTCATCTCTGGCCTGATTGAACACTAGGATAAGGTAATATAGGATGGCCTATTAAAAATGGTGCCAAAGCTGTCAAAAATACCAATTACCCACTTGCCACTTACATGTATAGGGATAGTGCAATACATTCTCAGTGCCATGAGAGAATTTGAGCGAGAGAAAAATTCAAGTCATACTTTGGCAATCTGATTTGAGACATCATACCAGCTTTTATCAGATGGGGGGAGGCAGAACTTGGATACCAAACTCCTCACTTCTAGTCAAAATTTGATTTATTTTCAGGCATTATGAATAAAGACGCATCAAGATAACTGCCTAAAGAGGCATTGTCATGTGGAGCAACTGGTGAAAGCGACGGCGAGGTTTTAATGACGTCACAAGGAAAAATCATCCCAGTGCAATTCGTCATACTGTGAATCACTGGAATGATATGTCAAAGCAGAATTAGCTCTGATATATCCCAAGACGATTTTGTGTTGACACGTAATTGCAACGACACCGTCTATTATTCGTTGTGAGATGATAATAATGCCCCTCCCTTCAAAATTTTGAACATTGAATGCTAATTACCGATAGGACATGCAAGAGTGTTGAATACAAGTCGCATACTGTGGTTGCTATTGTATCAAGCCAACGAAATTCTATCATACTATTACTTGCGTACACACTGTACGCAGCAACAAGTAGGTGATGCCTCAGTGAGTGAGCACTGAGCAGCCTTGTCCAGGGAAGAGTTGAATGATGGGAATGGAGCTGATTTCACTAAATCAACAGAACTTCACTGGTTTGTGAATCTGTGAAGTATGGGACCTGCACGACCCCACACCCGCCGCCATTGACAACATTATGGCAATTAACACAAAAGTCCGGGTTGGCTGAGTCCACTAAATCGTGCCTTTTATGAATGCAAAAGATGGGATACTGAACCAAATTTCAGTGTACAAGGTGCTGCTCCCATCCATAATTTTCCACATCAATGCCTGTGTGCTACTGATGATGGGCATCCACGTCACCTGAATCATAATGAACAGAATCCCATTTTAAATTGTCAAAATGAACTGCTGCGGACAATATTTGGCATAACGGAGTAAGGTAGGTCTAAACTGTACGAAAAGAGGAATAATCCCCTCTATTCCTTTGGGATGGCTCTTGCAAATCTTCTGCTATAGCAAATTAGCACGTTCTCTATGAATGAACAAGACATTCACCCCGCCACCCTGGTAATAAAATTTAGGCTACCCTGGATATTTCATATTATTTCCAATTTTCTGAATCAATGATCAAGTTCAGAACCAGTTTACCAGAGTACTACAATCATCAGTATATCTAATATTTAATTTAAATTACGCTCACAACACATTCCTATTTTACTGGGCAAAAACAGTGAAAACTGTTTGTGGCACTGCAATCATAATTATATACATTTCTCTGGCTTAGGAGGCAATTAAAAGGAAGATTCATAACAGTTTCATATTAAAGGCACTGAGTGACAACAATGCACCAATGTCATGTTTCAACTGTTCCTACTGTAATACTTTTGCCAAACTTGCTACTATAGTGAACTATACACAAATTTAGATGTAATTTCTTAGCCAGTCATACATGCCACAGAGTTCCGAAAAGCACTGATAAAAAAAAACATGTAGCAGCTTGCTGTTTGCATGGTTGTTTAGTTAGTTTTTTTGATTACCAATGTACAAGGGAGAAATTGTTCGGGCTTAAACTGCTTCTTCATAAGCCATGTGGCCCTTAGCCGGAGACAATAGAATTTATTGCTGAAGGCACGGTCACACTGCAATGATAAATGCTGATCGAACCGTGAGCGATGGAGTATCCAATAAAGATAAAACAATTGACCAATCAGAAGAAGGTTTACATGCGACATCAGGCCAATCCAGCTAACAGCCACTCCAAATTGCTGTTGTCGTGCAATCTAGCCCTCCAATCGGCTCCAATTTGATAGGATGTTACAGCGTAACCACAGCCTGATGTAACTAGAACATGTGTAGGGGGTAAACGCCTCGTGTATATCCCTGCTACACACCATAAAGACCCCCATTTCGGTCAGGAACCAAGATGAACTTCATCCACCAAGTTTTGTTGTAATCCATGGAGCTTATAGGCACATGAATAGCAATTTGACCCACAATGGCTTTGAAATGACTTCAATTTTATGAGCAACAAATGTAGCCCCCATCCCCAAGTTTCGTGCAAATACGACATGTTTGAAGATTGCAAGATAACTTTTATGGCAAATTGATGGACTTGTCGATGACCTTGAACATTACCTCCACAAATGTGTGTTCGGGATGTACCTGCGTAAAGATCCGCGGTACCCACCAAGTTCGTTCGAATCTGACTAACTTGAAATGTTTGGCATATTATGATATGCGACATGGAACGGGGCCCCGCAGCATTGCGGTGATGCCCCTTTCGAACTCATCAGAGAATTTAACAGGGGGACATGTGTACCAAGTTTCTGATCAAGGATCGGATGAATCGTAAAAAGAGTTCGTTGCGCAAAACCAACGCCTAAATTTTCCGGCGGCGGCGGAGCCTGGCACGGCAGCGGTTACAAACCAAACAACCATAATATCCCTGGACACTTCCAGTGTCGCGGAATATAATTATTATTCATCCTGGCATAGAATAAGCAGCTTGTTGCTCTAGACAACTACGACAACTTCAAGACAATCTAAAGATCACACTGGAATGGGGATGTCATTACATCTTCTCTAACTGTACCGCACCTCTACTACATCCTTTAATAGAATGTCTTCCTAGAAAAAAAAATGACATTTTGACTTGTTTGATGCAGCTGTTGGGTGATTAAACACACTCTCATTGCTTACTTCAATTTATACCCTGATGATGGCTGTTGCTATGCGCTCTTAACATTGAACAATATACACAAGTGAGAGGCAGCAGAAAGGTTTAAAGGTCCAGCTCGTCACACTGTAACCATAGCAAAGAAAAAAACATCTTGATTGGGCCAGTCACTCACAGATGACTAACATCATTTCGTGTACATACAGTAGGCTATTGATCGAAGAGCATTTTTCAGTCTGGTAAAAACTGTGAACCAATCAGGAGGAAAGTTTTACACTTGAAAGTCACAGTCCACGCGAAGATGTCCAGTGGCACCAAATTAGTATCCCGACACCACTCACAGCAGGATATTATGGTTTTGAGGCTGTCTGTCGCCGCCATTATCTCCTCTGCTGCCCGCTCGCATGAGCACATCACTCTTCAACGCTTCCGATTTGTCTGAAACTTGAAACACCATTCCGCCCTAGTAAAAATCTCAAATGAATTTGAAAGTGGGCGTCACTGCATGTCTACTTGCCTTCTAATTTTCAAATTTAAGGCGAAAATTACAGAGTTTGTCTGATTTACACGAAACTTGGTGGGTAGGGGGGACCGAAGTTGGTCCTGAAAAACTCCTCTGAAGTCAAATTTGTGTTGATTTTTTGCGATTTCCCCTACATTGATGGGTTTGAACAAAATTTGGTGATATGGATGTGATGTTAGTCCTAAGTACAACATGAAGGTCATTCCAAAGTCACAGGAAGTCCAAATGGGCATGATTTAATGTGCTTCCCTTGAATGCGGTCCAATAGGTAACTATATCCCCCCTCGGGATATTATGGTTTCGCAGCCGCCGGAACCTTTTCGTGTTAACGTATAACTCTTCTAACACAATGTCCGATTGACACGCAACTTTGCACACATGGTCTTGCCTTCGAAATCTCGGATGATTGCGAATGTGGGCATCACTGCACCACTCTGGCGGCATACATTTGGATTTTCAAAGGAACTGAATTGATAGTGTTTGTACAATAGCTCTCTAGTGCCTGGTCGGATCCATGTGAAACTTTGCACACGTGATTGTCTGATGAAAATCTTGAATGAGTGAAACAGTTGGCCTCGCCCGACCGCACTCAAACAAAGGCAGCCATTTTTTGCGAATCTAGTTTTCCGCTTATTTGCATGTTTTGAAGCATGTCAGTCATTTTGAGACCACCTTCTGTGTCTGCCTCATACAACCCCACCCGGTGGTCATTTTGAATTTTTGCAAAAATGAATTTTTTGGCACATTTGACATTTGCATATTTTGGAAAATGGTGTGTGCATTGGAACCAACCTCCCACTTCTCTGGGTCATAAATCCCCTTCTGATAAAAAACAAGGCAAATAATGTCACTCTCTGATTGATCGAAGTGGGATCTACCTTGGCATCTTACACGCGCAGCATGTCTACGTTTTTACAGGGTTTTACAAGTCAGGGGTTTTACCCCCCCCTGCACATGTCTAGTTTGCGTATAGTTATTGCTATCTCTGATTTGTGTGAATGCACCAGTCTGAACTTTTTCACTGTTATCATCATGATCAATAAATTACGGTGTAACTGGGCATTCATGAGAATTGTAACGGTTGATATTATCCAGCATGGGCCCAGCATACAGTAAATAAGTACTCAATGAAGTAAGTGTATGTGAATAAATTTATAATCAGCTGGCCTTAACCACCAATGCATCTCTCTCAACCACAGGACGTCATATTGAATCAGGGCACAACCACCAGTGAGAGGGGGGAGGATGGGGAAGGGGGCTGGGGGTCATGACTCCAAATTTTATGAGGTCTCCTATATATTGACGTCCTCTTCCCGAGAACCAACCAAAACTTTGCTCAGTATTGCTTTGGACCCTCAATTGGCCGGGCCCCTCCAGTGAAGATTGAGGTCGCACCATTGATTGAAGGACAATATTTCCAATAACTCTATTGCTTGTAATATTTATGCAGTTGGGTTGGAGGGGTCCATTTTTGGTCTGGTGCTTTGGGGGTTCAAGGTTGCAGGTTGTGTTAAGACGTTCGATTATATTCCAAGTTTTCATGCTGCCTTCCGGCATTTCTGCACTGCGCACCATGTAGGTCGTCGGTATCAAACATCTTGTTCAAATTGTGAATTTTTTTTTCACATTATTTTCAGCCATGTGTAAATTGTCAAACTGATAAATGGTATATCCTCCGATGTTGCTGACTTTTAAACACGCTGTTAAGTCTAAAACCAGCATGGAAAAAATCTAAATATTCTTGCGGGGGGACTCTAGCAGTGGTGTAGTTGGCCGCTTATATTGGAAGCGAATTACAGTGGGACAATGAGTTGATTAGAGCGTAGACGAACTAGAGCAATAGGGGCACACTGCAGAAATGTAAGGATGGTTGTGCTCGGCGAATAAAAGCCAGCTCAGGAAATCAGGGACTATATCAACGGACTTAACACAAGACTAGGTGGCATGGGATCAGAATAGAGGGACAACATTATGTTCGCAGGAATTGCTGAAATTATTTGAAAATACATGAAACGCTTTCTCTGACAGCTGAGAGCCCCTCCTGTTACTGATTACTATTTCTTTTGGTGTTTGGGGTTCCACCATGTTACCACTGGAGTTATCTTTTTGCTTCGATCAATCAGAAGGCAGTACAGTAATTCATTGTTTTTTCGCCCGGTAAGTTGATTAATTTTTTTACTTTTTGTCCAGGTCGAAAAGCTATTGTTCAATTTTTCCTTCCTGCCGTCTAATTCAAATCCTACTTACTGACTTATAACATTGTGTTAAACATAAATCCCCGTGGGTTCCCCCCAACCTTTTCCAACGGTGTACCATCCACCTTTGGTGGTGCCACTGAACCACAGCACTGTGGCGGCACCTGGAGGAGGGGCCCATGTAAGGGTGCCTCCCTCCCCTTTGTTATATTCGTAATCGACTGTTGTATCTGAAACAACTCATGGCCCAAATATGCAAATCTGCAAAAAAATCCCGAAATGGCCCAAAACGATTGTCATGCTCAAAAACAAAAAATTGCAAAGGAAGTCCACTTTGCAAACACAAATTTAAAAATGCGCCGACTGACTAGGAGGGTTTTTTTTTAACACGGGGAAAAATGTAAGTTCGCCCTGGAATGATGGCATGCTTTGAAAGCACACAAATTTGCAAAAATTCAGTTTTGGGAAAATGTGGAATGCGGGCGCAAACTAAGTTACTTCAGGATTCACAAACGTTCGAAAATGTGCAAATTGGAGAAGAAAGAAGTTTTGGGGGAAGTTTTGGGCAATGTGGGCGGGGAGGATCCAGGAAGCAATCGCCACGCTTTGAATTTGGGACATACAAACATGGGAAAAAATCTAAATGGCCACCGAGGGGAGCCGGGAGCCCCATGAGGCGAAAAGAAAGTGAATCATAAAGGAATAACGGCATTCCAAAATGCGGTGATCTGTGAGGAAAAGTTTGTCCAAAAATTCAATATATAGCAGCTTTTTACAACACACAAATTTGCAAAAATTCAGTTCTGAGAAAAATTCAAAGTGGCGCTTGTTGGAGTTGTGTGACTGGGCCCACTTTCGCACCCATCCAAGATAAATATTTGGTGAACATATGTGCCAAGGTTCATATCGATCAGACAAGCATTTAAGAGCGATCGCAATATGATACAAAGATAAGTTCGAACTAATCAGAGATTTCACTGAGGTGGACATGTGTGTCAAGTTTCAGCTCAATCAGACAAAGTGTTGAAGAGTTAATGACACAAAATCTTGCAGCGTGGCCGCGGAGACAGCAAGGCTAAAACCATATTATCCCCGACCAGTGGGCTTATATAAGTGCTTTGTGCCAAACAATTTGATCAGATTAGTCATCCAAACCACAGTATTATTTAAAAAATTCTCACCGTTCAGAGAAATTTGTTGTAACCTGTAACTGATCACACACACACGCCAACCAGGCTAAAGTGATCATATGTCTCTTTCTGAACTGAATTCAGGCGAGGAAAAAACAAATTGTTGCGACGTCCATGGAAACAGACCGCACTTTCGCCTTAGCTATGAGACACTGCCTATTCGAAGTGCTTTGCGTTGAACAATCAGTGTTAAATTGATTAAGTGTAGACACAAAGAACGAGGAATCTGGCTGCTCTCATTCATTAATGGGTTATCAAAACAGTAGATGAACAGGCGACCAACATTTCCATCATGCAGGCTTATAGGCACACTCACCCACCTGCTCAATAAACTTGTTCCTACGGGTATGTCCATTGTCATGAGTACCACGCTGTGAAAGGTGCACGTTTCCAAGGCAATGTGGCAAGGAAGGAGAGCCACTACCATCCAACTGAAGTTGTCATAGCAGTTCTTGGCATAAGCGCAGCCTTCAAGAGGCAGCCTGGGCGTGGTAATCATTAGGCAAAGAGCACCATCACGACGGAAATAGATAGTGAGAGTACTGAGCCCACACACTTTGATGGAGTACAAAAAAGCTTGCATGCCTACAATCCTGGGCCGGGGCAAAGTTGTGGGTGGCCCAAAATTGTGCAACGCACACGCCCACAGGGCCATGCCTATTGTCCCATTACCAAGATGAAGGGCACATCATGCTTCTGTTGGAAAAATCACTAAGTACCGGACTTACCGTAAGTGTTGAGAACCCAGTGGAGGAGGAATAAAGGTGGAGGCCATTCTTTATAAACAACATGAAGATGCCATATGCAGCGGATAAATGCAGGGTACTCACCCATGGATAAAGGTCAGCCTTTTCTATTCCCTCACCTGGGAGAGTGGTCTCAAACTGTCAAAGTTTTTAGTGACTATTTCTCTCTGAAAAAGTCTTTGCAGTGCACGGCTTTTGGTTCACATACCAGTTCATGTCTGTTCCGCTGACAGAATGCCTAAGCTCGGCATGTGTTCGAGTTCCCAGGGGTTGATCAAGGGAGCCTCTGGCTGGGTTTTTAGTCCGTTATTGGTATGTGTCCTCTCTGAAGTACTGATACTTACCCCACAGACGGCTCTGTGACCTCTTACCACTCGTGGAATCCCCAGCCTTACGCTGACTATACTTGGGCGCTTTGTGGAGCCCTTTAACTTTGTCACACTCTTGTCACTGGGGAGAATACTATCAAATCTGCTCTTTATGTTCTTCACAATATCTATTGGCAAGGTGTTGGAGCCATTGGGTAAAAAAGCACTTAAATGACATGAACTTGCTGAGGATCCCTTGGTAGAATGTCTCCCCTTTCCGAGAGTGGCGGCAGCAGCCTTCATTTTTGCTTTGTGTTTGTCCCTTTTCCGTTTTTTCTTCTTCCGTTTCTTGTGCTTTGATCTACTCTTGGACGGGTCTGATGGGGCTTCAGAGTTTGGGTCAGTTAGTGACTGCAGCGGGAAGTCGTTAGGTAATGTGAGACTATCCCCTGTGTCATGCCTCTTCCTCTTCTTGCTTTTTGGCAGCAGCCCCTGCATGTGGTTTGCCCAGAGCCTGATCAAAAAGAATGAAAAAGAATAATTTCAACTTTACATTGCCTACAAAAAAAAAATTCTCAAATATAGGTTGTCATCAGTGTTCAATAGGGTCTGTTGGTGCAGCAAATAAAAAATTCATACAAATAAACCCTTTTTTTACTGGAAATGATGGAGGCATTTGGCTATTTTGAATTAGATGTAAATAACGACATACACCACAAATAGCCTCTCCAAAATGTAATACAAGCAGGGTTCGAAATAAGCCATCAGGAACCAGGCACAATTTTTGAAAGAAAACGTTGCCCCTGAGGCTTCTTCTCGGGAGGAGCAGTGTAGAAGTAGCAAAGTGTGCTTATTTTTGCTCTACAATTTATCACAAGTTTTGTGTGCACTAGACTTTCATAGCAAAAACTCACCCCTGCTCCTTGTCAACAGGTATGGCGTTTGAACACTGCTGATGGTTGTATTTCGCCACGTATGTGCACTGCTTGAAGGGGGCCGACTTGTCCTCCAGGATATGTCGGATGCAGAAGCCATAGCCGTTGATCCGTCGCTGCTTGCAAAGCTTGCCAGTGTAGGAGCAAAGCAGCTTTCCGTCCTCAGAGTGGTGGATGTGCTTGCCTTCATACATGCCGTTAAGCCCGGAGGGGGCTGCAATTAAGAGATAAGTGCTGAATGATATCGATAATACACTGCAAACAACTGTTAAGAGGGATGTGTCACCTCTCAACTGACAGGACATCTTAGTAGATTATGCTGCCTTGCCGATTACTGTCTACTAGCTGAGGAACAGTCGGGTATATCCAATAACTGCACACAGAAACGTAAGATTAGACTAGGCTACCACGGTACTGTGTTCAATAATTGCTTAGTTTTAAGAAGTTCAGGAAAAGAATATACTCTAATTAAACACTCGATGAAGCAAACAACTTTCTGCTTAATGTGGGAATTTTATCGGTATCCTGAATTCCCCTGGAAATCAATTTTCTCCAAATATCTTTCTAGTTTTCATCCTCAGTTTACCCTTTCGGCAGTGGTGTCGCTGAGGAGGGGGGCAAAAAGCTCTTGTCAAAGTATAACACGTGTGTTCTACATAATTTGACTAATGAAAGAGTTGAACATGGCATAGGTTATCATAGCCTACATGCAAACTATACGTGTCACCTTAAGTGCATATCGACCTTAATTGTGAACTGGCTAAAACAACAGGAATTTATTGGAAAGAGCTACCGATTAGTACTACAGGAATACCAATCAGTACTACAGAGGACCTCCACGTATGTTTTGTTTTATGGACAAGCTGGTCCACAGTCCTTAACCCTTAAAATGTCCTGTCCTTACTGTCACGCTCAGAACAGAACTCTATATATAATCTCTCAGGCTGCCCTTCACGTTTCACCCCTATCTTGAAGTCATTCTGGACTCCAAGTTGTCACAGACCCCCAACATACACATACATAGTTGCAAATGCCATCAAGTATTGAACTCTGAACCTTGTAATATTTTACCATTGCCCCCCACATTTTAAAGGAACTGCCTTTTCATATTCATCCCCAACTTGATTATGCATCCCAAGGCCAAGATTGGTCTCTCTACACAGTCACTGGCACAGAAAGAAACTTAAAATGGTCCTGGCTTGTCACAAAATTCACAGTCATAATTTGATTGTTCCCACACAAGGTTTTTTTCCGAGGAGGCGAGGACCTTGCGTAAATTGAACAACCTCCCCCAATCTTGTCGGTCTGATTTAGTGAAAATGTATTCAAGATGGCAGTGGACACTAGTGTTCCTTGTATAATCCGATACCAATCTCCCAATATTAATCTCATATCCTGCCCGATTCCGTTACGGATACCGATTATCTAGTGTCTTACATTTCCTCACATTTTGGCTTCAATTCCCCAATATTCAATTCTAAATATGTTGTACGTATAGCAAACACCGATTCTTGTGGTTTTGTATATACTCCCCCAATTATTACTGGAGGTTTGAATTAGCGATTGATTGTTGATAGATAATGTGGGACATAATGTCTGGATATGGTTGAATTTTCAAATAAGTGCATAATCTGTTAGGCATAATCTGCATTTTTTTTTTTTTACATTAGGCCATTTCCGATTACAAACGATTACAAGTGCAATGATCTGCCCGATTCTTCCACGCACCAAAACTATCCTCCTCACATGCCCTTATAGGGGCCGTCTGGAGTATTAGTGATGAAGATGAAGTAAGTATTAACCATGATGTCATCAGTGATTTAATAGCAATGAAACTTACTGGTCTCCAGCTAGCCTCAGGCCAACAACGTAGAATTTTATTTTAAGAACTTGAATACAGTAATACAGGTAGTGAAAATCTTGAGTGAGGGGGGGGGGGCACTTCTCAGACATGTCATGGTAAGTTTTCAGAATCATGATTAGAGGCAAGACAGAAGTACATGTAGACATCACTATCAAAAATTACAGTAGTCAAAATATGTTTCGACTAGGCCTGGGGAGCCTTGAGGAGAGCCCACCTAACTGTTGAAAAACGGTTTTCCCAGAGCTGGTCTGGGGTAGTCACTATCAGAAGAAATTTTTACTGGTAGCACATTCCCATGAAGTGACGAAATCCGTACCTCTTGCTCAAACTCCTCAAATACACAGCCCTTTTTCCTTCAAAACATCATTGAAGAACATTCCAATCCAATACAATACAATAGTATAAAAGTTGATACTACAAGCAAATCTTGACGACAGATTGGGGAAAAATCACCATCTGTTTTTGCCAAGCCTGTCTTGTTTGAAACATAGTTTTGTGAACGAAGTTTTGCCACTCAGGGCTCACTTCGGCGATCATAGGGTTCATATTGGTCACATGACGAGACAATTACTATAGGAAAATTGCATGGTAATTTATAGTGGCAACTGATTATTCAAACACAATACAACTTGTGAAATACAGATTCCTGACTGATTCCGTGTAAATGTTTGGTAATTATCACTGCCGAAGACAGCTGGGGAATGAATGGAGTTCTAATGGATCCAAAACCTTTTCTTAACTACAATAAATGAACGCGCTATATTAATTGAGATACAAGCTTGTCAGAAACTTTAGTTGAAGCAGAGAAAGTGGCGGCTTTGCGCTAGCCTAATAAAAACAGCCAGTCCTTGAGTTGTGAAGGCAGGCTTTAGTACAGGGACGAAAGACCTGCGAGCGCAAGGAGCCTGGTGTAGCTTCTGGCAAAAATCAGTCAAACTTCAAATTCAGTAGGTTCAGATCCACTCATTTATTTGGCGTATGGTTGAAATCATATTCCAGTAGGGCCAGATCATGGGGGGGGACTCATACAAAGAAAAGTGTAGTCCATGATACTATTTTAAGAATTTTTTCGTTATGGTACCTTCCAATTACAAACGTGATATCAAAAGGGCCTCCTCAACACAATAACAAGCGACAAGGAAATTCACTGAGTATGAAAAACACAAGTTTTGAAGTCAAAACCAGGGGCGTAGAAACTTAGCGAGTTCTGAGGGTGAGAACCCCATCTTCTTGACCCATGCGATGAATAAATTCTTAACACAAAACAAAAAACACTTTTTCACTGGTCAGTAAACATTTTACACCTGTTTTCTGCGACAGTAGGCCTATGTGTCTAGGGGCAAAATATAAATTCCATTAGGCTATTTTCCAACAGGGAGGGTGAGAGATTATGTAGGATGTAAGCCACACTTCTATTGGGTCCAGACTCGAAACCATCCTAGACAAACCTCAGTCGTAAGTACTGAGAACACATGTACAGTGGTTTAACTGTTGAATGTGAAAGCCCTCTGAATTTTTTTATAGCAAACCGATCGGGAGTAGTTCAGCGCATCAAAACAATTTAATTCCATTTCCTATTTGGGAGACCCCGAGAACGAATTACATGACCTGTGTTTTTGGTGAATCACATGCCCAAAAATTGAAATTCACGAAAAAGAACAGGAAAATTGTTCGATGATGTTTAATGTCCTGAGGGATGGCTTGCCAAAGAATGTTTAATGAGACAGCGATGAATTGCCCATAAACCAAGGTTCAAAATTGTTTGCCAGTGCCGTGAGTTTCGCATGGTGACTCGAACTACGATCAGCAAGGACAATGTAATAAGAACAGTTTTTGGTTTTGCTGCATGCTGCCACTACCTTTTTATGGAACACTGTTGTCCAGGAATGGTCCTTTCAATCGGAAACAAATCCACTCAAAAGAGTCGGACAGCACACACTCTGATGAAGATTCCGGTTATTAGTTTCATTAACGGGTGTCTATTTAGTACAGAAAAATCGTACGAATAAGGAAAGAAAACAGTGAGTTGTTATCGTACGAAAAATCCATACGAATAAGAAACGGTGATGTTATTGTACGGAAAAATCAGATGACATAAGGAAACAGTGGTTGTTATTCGTACGGAAAACTCCGTCACGCGAATGGGAAAATCAGAAAAATAGTCGGGTTAATATCCTTACATTGCAACCTGAATTGCTTTCGGGTGTCATAGGCTATACATGGGGTTGTAACTGCCTCATTTCCTTGAAATTGCAACGCGGAAACCAGACTGAGGATGAAAAGTTGGGGTCAAGATCGCGATATGGCAGCTAGGTCCTGGGCAGTGGTGTCATGTCCAGCGGGGCTCCGGTGTAAGTGTAATTGTAATAAAATTTGGATTCAACATTAACATGAAAAGGTATTTCGAATCGAAAGTAGAATGTATAGTCAATTGTTCTTGGATAATCGTTTTTTGGATTTCCCCACAAACCTCAATTGAATTAAACTATTTCGGGATAGCAATGCCATTGCCTTTTCGCGCGCGATCTGACAACATTTTTATGTATGTTGCGCACCAACCCGTCCATGGTTCGCTTGGCTTAGCTAGTCATCGCCTTACCGACGCCCCCCCGCCTCCCCACACAAAACAATGCACGACGCTCTGGACTGGGTAGGGGCCTGGGCGGGACAGAAATGAGGGAGAGAAGACCTAGTAACGAAACTATCACTATACGTTTATAACTTGGGCCCGTTTTTGTCCGAATGGAAGAACATCAGCACTATCAGCGGAGACCAATGATAACCTTCTTGTTGATAAATTTTCTATTACAACTGCAGTCAGCATCCCGACCTGTCCCGTGAACAAAATTAGGCCCAACTCAATTTGCCCGCGTTTTTAAAAAAATATGAGGCTATATTCCTACAATTTGAAAGCGCAAGCCGCCAAGCGTGTAGATAAACCAGTTGAGATAAGAGACATGTGATATAGAAAACTCAAAATCAGTCTTTACAGTTTTTTCTTTAAACGGGTGTGATCTAGACTTCAGTAGCGGATACAAGCGGGGGAGGATTTACCTATACAACAAACAACGACCTAGATTTACTACACAATGACTACATTTACTACAACAACGACTGTAGATTTACTACTACAATGACTAGATTTACTACTCTTGACGATGGAACGCATAATTGAGTGACCCTTTCGGCGTTCCATACTCTGCAACCTGCCAGCACAGCGCACGCAGTTGTATTTCAGTAGGGTAATTATTTCGTACGGAATAGTGAGCTTACGTTCTTACTCGTACAGAGATTCCGTACGAACAGTCACAACGATCATTAATTTGATTCCAATTCATGTTTCATAGGCCTATGGTTTTTAAATCCGAACATTCGCTAGTGATTGACTCCCATTCACCCGAATATAAATGGGCTTGATTTAGATAATTTTTGGCATTGAATAAAAATTTGACAATTCAACATCATCTTTGGGAAAATTTGACTGGAGGGTTTTCCCCCTGGGATCGTGTGAAATAGCTGGTGTTCATATCGCGAAATGATCCTCGATGAGCAAGATTGGTTACAACACTTTTAGAGGACCCTGCTAGCCTAGCAGTCCCAGTTTTTTTTTTACACAAAATTAAAGGACCGCCTAGGCCTAGGGTGAGGTGACCAGTATCCGACCCCTAAGGAACCTTTTGCAATAGTTTTTTTAGAGTAAATGAAATGATATGTTCAAATGTTTCTGTTAGACATTGTTATGGTACCTTCCACAGAAAAAATATGAATTCAGCCTTTCTCTCCAGAGAAAAGGCACCCTGAAAACTCGTTTGCCTGCCCAATATTCAACCCCCAGTGACAAGTATTCAACTTCGAAGACAGTATTCCAACCCTCTGTTCATTTTACCCCCAAATATCATTTGGTAGATTGCAATTCACTAAATGTGCACATACTAAAACAATTGATATCTTCAAGGTATATGCCAACTAATATTACAGAACAAACTTTATGGAGCATTTTAGAAGCGAATTTAGGCTCAATGTTTCATGATTTGTTTTTTTTCAGGTCAGTATGGTCTAAATACACACATTTCAATGCAAATTCAGATTAGGGATTCTCCTAAAATAATCAGAATTTCTTTGCAAAAATTAATTAAATGACTTGACAGCATGGCCCCTTGGATAAATGACCAAAAAAATAAATTCAAATTCATTTACCAGAGGTTTAATAAAACGGATGGCACAAGGGGGTTGAAATGGGGCAAAGATCCAGATACGGTGACAAGTATTCGCCCCCTCCAATCGCCCTCCAAATTTCCCTTGAAATGTTCTCTCTTATCTGAAAATTAGGGTTATTGAGTGCTGCATATGGAAATGTAGCCTCACACAACTTTCATTATTTTGGAAACACGTTCCTCTCCAAATGGAATTATGGGGAAAGTACACTCCACAACATTTCCTCCAAAGTTCCGTATGGGACCCTGTAAGAAGGCTGTTTTCAAAGGAATTTCCAAAATCTCATGAAAAACATTCCAAGCATAGTCTCTTCAAATGATTGGCATGAAACGCATGACAAATTCAAGCTAGGAGTGCTCTTTGCTTGATATGGGTTCCATGTTGGATGGAGTCTCAAAATCAGGAATAATATGGATTTTGCTAAAGGGGGTTGAATATGGTAGGGGTGACTCTGGTCACTTCTACCCTAGGCTACAGGTTCTACAATTCCTCCCTAAATTGTTCACAAGTGTCTGACACATTCAAATGATGCTTTCAGCCCTTAGACAGGGCCGAGGGACCTACGTTCAATCACTCATCAAGTCATTCAGCAAAGAAATAGGCCTATTTCAAGTTCAACTTTGCAACACATGCTAGGATAGCCCTAGCCATGCTGAACTCAGGACCTGAGCTCTGCAGTATTGTTGGAGAAATATATCACTATTCAGGCAACAATTGAACTTGCTGAATTGTAAGGTAACTAGCCTCTGTACAGTTAGTGTAAGGCAGTCCTACTAGCATTTCGAAAATTTAGGTGATGTTTTGATACTATCGAACGTAGTGACCTTACTGGCTATTGAGACTAGGCTAGTGCCTAGGTCACAGTCGAACGATGTGGTCGACGATTGCACATAGATTGGCTGTCGTCCTATTTGGTCAAAAATGTCGATGAATTAGGTGTTAAAAATAGCAGAAACCATTCACTCTTGCTACGACGAATGTGACTCTTATATCAGTTATGCCAATTATGAATATCAGTAAGGAAAAAGAAAAACAAGATAAATAAAAGAACATTTTATTTCGAAATGACGCTGACTTATCACACGATATGGCTTCATTTTACTTTTTCCTTTTGCACCCAAAGTTTGGTTCACGCCTGCTCTAGACCAAGTAAAAGCTTCCGTGAGATACTCACCATCAATTAAACGATTCAAAATTGAGGCAAATTTTCAAGCAACCACACCAGTTTTTTGATCAAAATAAATCCACGATGGCGACTCGTTGTTGCGTGCTAGCATATGCATTAATTGGCCAGGGGCGTGTGTGAATATCAGGGACAGTATACGAGCAGTGTTGCATTCAACAAAAGGGAAACGACATGCATCGTGTACATGTGGCTACACGATTTTCAATAGTAAGGGGCCTGGTGGGACTTTTTATTATGCCCAGTAAATGCTTTTATTGTGGCACCTATACATTCATTCCTGGTATAATACTAATATTTGCTAACATTTGTCTCTATTCGAGTAATAATTTTGATTGAAAGGCTCTTTCAGGTATTCTTACGGAATTTTTTTTCAGGGGTGAATCATGGTTTCTCAAGTTAACAATAATGACAACCTAGTAGCATAGGGAAATGGACAGAAATAGCTGTATTGAAAAAGTTTCTGAAAAACAACCTCTGGTATAAGTAAAATACCCTTTGTCGCAAGAAATATAATTTTGTTAGCAGGGTTCGATATAATTTAATCAATACTGGGTACCGGCATATACTATTTTTCAGATCATATGGTGTTACTATGAAAAGTGTCTCCCCGTTATCGCAGAATGGTTGCGCCAAAAATTGAATATGCATAAGGAAATTTCCACTGGGAAGGAAAAAAGAATGAAGTAGTATTCTATAATTGAAGACTAGTTATTCTGGTGTGAAACCCAATACTATTGAAGTAACGAGTTTTGCTCCTTTTTCGGCCGTATGACTGAGAACACTAAGATTGGGCGTACACATTTGTTGGAATTTCCCCCGTTACGACAAATATGCATATTGAATTTTGAGTTGATTAGTATACTATATTCAAGCCACTTTATATATCTACCACTGAAAAAATATGCATCTCATCATAGTCTGAGCTTGGCAAGCAGGCATGGTCTAAAGTTTGCTGTAAATATTCCCGTCATGTCCTCTCCATAGTTGTCAGATAAAAGTTCGTCTCACTTCTCTGGCCCAATTGCAAACCAATGCGCTGATATGTTAACACATAGAGAATAAGAGATAAGCGGGACTGAGCAGGTGGAGGGTATAACAAAAAAAAAAGTTGTCTCGCCTGGTTGCGCGATCAGTCAGGTTTCTTCCAATCAGTCACTATGCCAAAACGTTATAAGCCATTCCATGTGTTGGTTCCAGATTTTGTATGAGCATTTTTTTTTTTTATTTTTTTTATTTAAACTTTCAAATGGGTTACCCGGTTAGCAGTTAGCTAATCTTCCCGAGGCCCTAATACAAACAACGTTAACAGTACAAAACGATTAAAACGATTGAAAAAACATGCAGATAACAAGAAAACAGAAACAGCTACTATTCAGTAGCATTTAACAGAAAACAGCTTACTATTCAGTCGCATTGGCACTAGCAAAGCTGGCCTCTACACCAGAACCGAATCACCAAATCCTATGGACGATAGTACGCCTCTATTCTGTCCGGATACTCACGGGGTTGAATACTATAAACCGACCGAAACGACCCAAACAGGGTCTATAATCTTGCCAATGAGCCTAAACGATAAATTGAAAAATAATCGGCTAATTACCCTTACTTAATCGGTGACTTTTGTGCCCAAAATCTAAATCAGATCGTGGTCACCCAACCCAACAATACATACGGAATTTCCTTCAGTCTTACCGTTTAGGAGAATTCCGCCACGGGAAAGTGGGACACACATAGGGCCTACACACACACCCACACACGGCACACACGACAAAGTGATCGCTAAGTTTCTTCCTGAACTTTGTTTAGGCGAGGACAACAAGAGGCAATTCCAGGAGGGAGTTCCAGGATCTCATCGGCAAATATAGAACTATCAGTCGTTTCTACCTCAGAACTACCGACTGACTGACGTGACGATTGATGCCTAATTAGCACGCCATATGACCCATTTAGCGTTTCTTAAGCACACATAACTATCATACAAAAGAGCATCTGACAGGGGTCAATAGAGTTCATGTTATCGTTATTGCTTCACCCGGTTTTTGATCTATGACAACTTTGAATTGCGAGTTTGCAAATAGAGGAAATGTATCAAAATATGTCTGAAAACAGCCGTTTTTCCTAAGATTTTTGTAATATTGGTAGAATTTCAGGGAATCGTCAGCATAAAATGCTTTGTGAAAACACTTTGTTTTTATTACTTTGCTACCAGTAAACTGTTCTAAAGTTGAAAACCATTCAGTCCATCCAATATAAACATAGAAAAAAAACCAGAGCACCGATGGTGCTGTTAGCTCAAACCGCACGAAGGTACCAAGACGAAATGTACAATAAGCCAGGTCGTCAGTTGTCCCCCGGTGCTGATGATTTGTGACAAAATTCTGTACTGCTCGACAATCCGTTCACAGTGGCTATTTCAATGAAGTGACTGAGATCTTGAGAAACTTCCCTATTACTCCCTTGCTGTCAACAAATATAATTCCGAATCGGGCCTCTACAAAGAAAAAAAGTTGATATTATTCTAGCATTCACTGTATGCTAATTAAATAAGAAAACAAGAGAAAATTCCGCCAAAAGTGTGATAATGATCCACTTGTCATTGTGTCCATACGCACAGTTCGAGAATACTAATATTTTGGTTAACTGGGGGATGTGAATAGAAACAATCCTCATTAACTGGTAAAGTACGGCGCACAAGAGCGCGGTGTTGATTGGCTGGCATCTTCGGATTTGGCAAGTATGGGATGGGATATACTCCACTGTTGTTTATTCTGACGGTTTCATAGTTTGTTAGTGACCGAACTAATAGTTGCTGGGATAAGTGACAGATTTCCTGTATTTATTTGCTGGAATCAGCTGGTTCTAACAAGGTTAATGCATTTTTTCACACAGTGAAACCAATGACGGGGACGGCACGTGAGAAAGTGTCACAAGTGGACAAATTGCTTATCAGTGATGAATGTTCAAGATCATGAAGCCAAGAAGGCAGTTTCGAACAATGGCCTATCGTGCCCCTGTAAAGACTTTTTCGATTTTGAATCTCCATAAAATGGGTCCAATGGATATCTTAGCATGTCAATAAATTTCCACAGGATGGGCCCCAGGGCCCATACTGGGGCCATGGGTCCTGGAATCTGTGGGTATACCTTGACGCTGCGGCTATTAGCCGAACCTTTATAACCAAAATTTCAGACCAAATTTTTTTCGGTATTTCATATAATGGTCCTTAGGGCCCAAACTGGGACTTAAGCTGAGGCTCAACATTCCCGATCCCCCGATTGCCCTCTACCCATGGACCATTACATGTAACTTCGGCGAAGAAAATCAATTGAAGATTTTGGGAGGAGATGGCATTTCAAGTACCATTGTGTGAAAATTCATAGAATGGGCCCAAGTGGGACCTCGAACCAAAAGATCCTGAATACCCCGGAGGTTATGGCTGTCAGACCATCTTATGACCCCGACAAATCATGCACTGGGCAACAAAATTTGTGGAGATACAAGATCATGCGGTATCGTTAATAGGCCTTAGGGACCCAACTGGGCCCTGAGCCCAACGTTTCCGAACACCCCAAAATTCCCTTGTCAAGGACCATTACTTGTAACTGATGAAAACAAAATTGTAGCTGGTGGGAGGAGAGCATTTCATAATACCATTGTGTGAAATCCATAAAATTGGTCTTTGCCCAAGTGGACCTTAGACCAAAAATCCCCTGAACCACCGAGGGCGGCTGGTGAGGACCATCATTATGAGCGAACATCAGCCACTGTTGGCACCAAAATTTAGGGAAGAGAGACATTAGAAATTTGACACAAAATGCCTATATTGCCATGTTAACTGGACCTTTGACCTTGACCTACACGAAGTCAAACACATCGTGTCCGGTTTGGTCGACATCCATAACAGAATGACTGTTTGCGGGACCAAAAAGGCAATTGTTGATTAAGTAGATAGATAGATAGATAGATAGATGATAGATATCATAGATAAGAAGATATGAGTAGATAGATAGATAGATAGATAGATGATAGTAGACAAAAATTCAACAATTGCCTCTCAAAGGTTTTTTTTCCTAAATTCACAATTTTTAGATATTTAACCTAATTTTGAGATAAATGATATGTTTTGTGCAATGTTCAGCGTGTGCAAAATGTTACTATGTTTGCCCACTCTAAAGCCGCTGTTTCCATGCACGCGGGCCGACGGGCGGGCGGGCGTCAAAAATGGCTCATCGTTATTTTAAATGAAGCCCGTTTGTACATGCACGCGGGCGGGGGGGGGGGGGGGGGGGGGGGAGGGCGGGCAGGCGTTTTCTCGAATCGGTTCATGTAGCGATTTTTTCCGCCCGCCCGCGGTCCGCGTGGTATTTCGTAATCAGTTCCCGGGGATTTCCCTGGACAATCTTACCGGCTGAAGCCGGATAATGGAGAGTAGAGGACAAGGTGTAGGTTCCAAATAAGTTCCAAACAATCATAATCTGTTCCAACACTAGATAAGAGATTTTACACAGATTGTGGTCTATAATATTTTAAGCAGCCAGACACCTATTTGAACACCATATTTACATGTTGTTTAAACCAATGATATATCAAGTATTTGCTAATTAATCTCCAAAACCTGTCCATTGTGAAGTTTCAATGGTTGGCCGTAATCGTTGACATTCAGAACAATGGTTTTCAGGAAATAAACCCGGTGTTTGTTTAGGTTTAACCACTAGGATACGTCCGGTGTTGATAAATACTGATAATAATTATTTATATTAATGATAATAATAATAATAAGAACAACAATATACTAATAACAATAATAATAATAGTAGGGCTACATCGGTTCTATATGCGCAGTATACAGTGCACACTAAAAGTGAGAAGACGAGGGAAGAAAGGAGAAAAACGCCCGCCCGCCTGCGTGCATGGAAGCGAGTCTTCCAGAACGCCCGCCCGCCCGCCCGTCGCCCGCCCGTCCGCCCGCGGGCCTGGAAACGCAGCTTAAAGGGGAGATATTGCGAGAAAAACATTTAAAAAAAAAGCGAAGACGCAAACGCACGCACAACAAACACACACACACCACACCCAAACCCCACACACACACCACAGACGCGCACACACCACACGCACAAAACAACACAGACGTGACTGCATAGATGCCTTTTGGTTTCGCCAAAGAAAGTCACAATTGGAGGAAGAGGATATGGAAAGGTATATAAAAATGTTGTGGTATGACTCTAAGGAGGTAGGAGCGAGTGCATTAGTGGGTTAAGGATTCTGAAACTGAGCCCCTCAAGGAACATTGCCCCCCTCCCCCGCATTGGAACAATCCAGTACCTTATACATTGCATTGGGTATTCTTACCATTTGAGCTTTGTTTCTCACTGCTTTGGGAACTCGAGACCTTCGAAGAAAAAGTAATTTCAACATAAGGGGGTTGAATATATTTATCTTAAACCATCACTGATATTCATAACTTGGAATTTTGAAATTCGTTACACTAATGATTCGTGAATATGACAGAATCCTTCCAATACCCTCCAAAATGAAACCTAGGGGGTTCCCGGATTATTATCGAACCCACGACGATGTTTTCCGGCGGTGATGTCAACCTCCATAGTTTGGTCCTGAATGTCCCAGACTTATATCGAGACTAATTGTGCAGCAAAACATGAGTTACTAAGTTGAGCCTTTTTTCTATTCGTCACCACAATCCTCTCCCCCCGACAATTAGGAAGTAAAATCAACTTTTTGATTTTGAAAGAAGACTTAGAACTGTAATATATACTCAATACTAATACTCAATACCTAATACCAACCTTGATACTCTATACTCTATAGTGCTAACTACTCAATACATCCTTTATAATATAATGTGAATGTACGACATACATTCAAGGCACTACTCATTTGCGCAAGCGGAATTGCGATGAACAGTTTGGACCGCTTGATTCTAGCTATTACATGTGTCTCTTTAATACCAGTTCCATTATCTTCGAGCGAACCTGTCAGGCATCGTTCTTGTTTCTATGGTACTTTTCGTCACCTTAGAATCCTTCACCGGAACACAAATATGAGAATTGGAAGTCGCTATTTTGATGACCTGATACATTTTCCCTGATACCTTAGATCTGGGATACTATTGTTGCGTATGCGGGGTCGGTACGCTTTGTAAAATCGCAAATTCCACGTGAGCAGATGGGGGCAGTCCTGAAATTGTCCTATCCTGGTTTCAATGAAAGATAGATATTGGTTCCAACAGAGGCGAAATAATTTAAATTAAAGCAAACCAACACTGGATAGGCAAAAGGCACATGTACCAATGCATATAGGATACGTCCCCACGATGCATTCCAAGAAATGTCTCCCTCAAAACAAACAATTAACGACAATATGTATGGCTGCTTTTGCAATTTCTTCATGGTCTTTCCGCATACTCTATAGTGAGTCCCTTCTTAGCACCAATACTTTTTTCTGTAAATATGTGACTTTCACATCCACCCCAGTCACACAATACGCAACAATAGAACCCCGTCTATTCGTAGCTTCAGGGCTTTCATGTCTATTGTACACGCTGCTATCTCTCCCCATACAGAGGCTAGATAAAGGCCTGTCCTTTGCCCGTTGTTATTCTCTCATGAGAAGCGTGAACCACGTTATTATAAGATATAACACACAGACAAGTACGTGGTCATCGTGGTGAAGACCAGTGTTCTACCCTCTCCAAAAAACACCAAAAAACGAAAACAACATACAACGTTTACAAATTGCCGAGAGTTAATGAAATATGGAATGTGGAAGAACGAAATACTCCGACGCCATACTGCCCAGACGGGTAACTTACAGACAGCAGTTCTGTGACTTCCACCTACGGGATGAAAAAAGGTTGGGGTTAAACATCTTCTGTAACAGCGACGCTGACATTTGAGACCATACATTATTACAGAATATTTTCATTAGAATACCATAAGATGGCAATATAGGGAAAGCGAATTAGTGTTGCTTAGCACCTGACAAGGGGAAAGACCGTCAAACTAAATGTGGTTGACGTTTGATTAATTCGATCGCTGTTATAACGATGTGGTGTTGACCTAATTATGTTACGCTAACGAATTAAAATCTCAGACAGTGGTCGCGTGTGAATACTCCGCACGTGATATGTTTCAATTTTATTGTAGTTTAGCCTTTACCGTTTTCGTATCGGGCGAGCTGGTTTATACAGTAGTTTGTGACTGCACTGTCTATCACGTCCAGTGTTCCACAGGGTGACACAAAAACACACATTCGTGATGCGGTTATCGTTGAACCTCAACATGGCGGGTGAGCAGTACATACTCATAACGAGGAAAACATACATACAAGTATTGATTTAATCATCCCAGACTGGGTCTAGTATCGTCATTCCAAATTGACCCCAATATCAAAACAAATTGCCCATTTCACAAAAGTAGAGCACCAATGGTGCGTAGCTCAAAACCACACGAATGTAACAAGATGAATGTGTTAAAAGTCAAGCAAGATCATGAGGCATGAAGGCAGTTTCAAACAATGGCCTATTTTGAACCTGTAACAAACTTTTGACATGATCTTCCTTGCATGGATGTCAATAGCACCAGGGTCTATAAACAATGTACTCAGTTTGGGCGATGTTCCATCAAAGAATGGCCAATGGAGAGAGGAAAAAGGCAATTTCCCACACAGTGGCCTAGGGGTCCTTTAAGGACCTATGACCTTGACCTTCACATGGCCAAATATGTCCCAAAAGGTTGATGAACATGGGCGCGAGTTTGGTCAACATACATCGGAGAATGACTGCTTTGCTTTTATTTTCATCAGATGTTACTGTTTCAATTATAATTGACATATAGGATGTTCATCCAAAATCTGCAAACAGCTGAAAAGAGGACATTATGACAGTTCAAGAGAACCTAATGTACGTCTGTAGGAAATACATTGGAAAATATACAAATAATGGCCTATATTTGCCCCTTTTTATGCCTTGGACCCTGCCCTTCCCAAAGTTAAACATGTCCCCCTGGTAATCTGGAACTACAATGATCAGGACAAATTTGACAGATTCTGTTGTCTCACTTACAGAGATTGAATCATGACACAGTGAAACCACAGAATAGTGACTAGACATTGGTTTGAACTGGTTAATCCAGTCTAAATTTTGCTGACCCTTTACCCTACTTTCTCCTCGTCGGGGTAAAATAAACAACAATCATCTTTCAGGCTCTGGTTCACTCTGGGGATGTGTGAGCATCCATGCTAGGGACAAGTCACTTAGGAGAGCAATCAATTATCCATAAGAGCTGTGAGCAAACATGAATCCAGTTATATATCAGTTGGATTCATTAGTGTTATGCCTGGTGCTCGGCCGGGGAATGCCGACGAGGGGTGGCAGGGATTCAGGGGAGCATTGGATACCCCCGCCCTCAAAATATGCGCAAGCAGAAAGGTAGGGCAATGGAGACAGAGTGTAAGAAGCAACCCCCACACCCTCGCCATAAAAATTGTGTCCAAGTTTGGTTGACATGCGGTCACCAAATGACTGTTTGAGGGCCAAAAAGGCAATTGTGACACACTGGATGGGAGTAGATTTCTTGAAAAGCCTGTAGATATGGCTATCCCATCATTTTGATCAAACATCCGTCACTGTTCAAACCACCATAGTGTAGAAGGAGAAGCATTTTGCGTGATACACATGATGGGGCCCTCGGGTCACACTGGGGGTCGCATCCAAAATTTCCTGGAGAACCCTGAAGATACAGAGACCGTACCTTGGCCTAACATCAGCACTGACTTGAGCCTCGGAATTTGTAAAGTTTTTGATTTAACATGTGATTTCAAGTGATGGGCCCTAGGGCCCACATTGGGTCCTTGAGCCGGAAGTTTGCAAACAGACCCCTGCTGACCACTAACCAAGAGAACATTATATGTAACTCTGAAAAATCATTGAACTCATGAAGTGATGCATTGCAAGTACCAATGTTCGAACTATTCCATGGACCTTTTCATAAAATGGGCCTTGGGCCCAAGTGGAACCTTGGATAAAACATTCCTGAACACCCGATAGGTACGACTGTTAGATCATCATTATGACCAAATGTCATCACTGTGTCCCCCAAACTTGTAAGAGGTGGAGAGCATTTTTCATGATTCGACATGATGGCCCTCAGTCCCACACTGGGGCATTGGTCCTGATAGTTGGGCACCCTGGAGGTATGGCTATTAGACCTTCATATTGACTGAACATCATCACTTTGCAACAAAATTTTAAGGAGATACAAGATTTTGCTTTGTTTCAATAATGGGTGCCCTGTGCCCACAACTGGGCCTCGGGCCCAACATTCCTGAACAACTCCAATGTCCCTCTACCCAGACCATTGCATGTAACTTTGGAGAAAATCAATTGAAGCTGGTGGGAAAGAGATGCATTTAAAGCACAAGGGGTAACGGTTATTCATAAAAATGGGGCCCTTGGCACAATTCGGACCCGGACCAAAAAATCATGAACACCCAAAGGTAGGTATTAGACCATCATTATGACTGAACATCAGCACTGTGCAACTAAATTTGTGGATAGGAACTTTTGCGTATTCACATTAAAGGGCCCGATGGCCCAAACTGGCCCTGGGTCCAAATTCAGAACACCCCGAATGGCCCCCTTTACCCAAGAGTAGTACATGTAACTTTGAAGAAAATTAATTGAAGCTTGTGGGAGGAGATGGAGATGCATTTCAAGTACCATGGGTGAAATTTCAAAAAAAGGGCCCTCGGGCCCAAGTGGGACCTTGAATCACAAATTCCTGAACAACCCGAAGGTTACGGCTATAGACCTCTATGACCGCGACGAACTTCAGCACTGTGCTCCAAACAATTGAGAGGAGATTAATTTGAAATTTACACATAATGGCCTATATGCCCGTTAAAAAAACCTTTGACCTTGACCTTCACAAGGTCAAACACCATGTCCCATGGGCAATGGAACATGGTGTCCAAGTTCGGCAAGTTTTCGGCGGCTCGACATCCATCGCAGAATGACTGTTTGGGAGCAAAATGCAATTGTTAACACAACTGATCATAGAATAGATAGATAGATAGATAGATAGATAGATAGATAGATAGATAGATAGATAGCGGGTTGAACATGCCATCCATAGCTCAACCAGCAAAGCTGTTTTGAGCTAAAATGATTCCCGGTCCCCTCCAACTTATGGACCAAGCAATCCTTGACTTATCCTGAACTTTGACCTCTGCTTAATGAACTCAGTGGATCTTACCCCACAACTTTAACTCATTATGACGGACACACGTACAAGGATGAACTATATCAGCTCACTTGTTTATCGTGTGTAGGAGGTCACACACAACCCATGCCACCCCCCCCACCACACCCACCCACACACACGCACACACACAACACGGCACACGCACGCTCGCCACAGCACACCACAGCACACCACACGTCACAATAATACAACACCAAGCCTCGAACATGCTGTACCCTGCGCCTATGCAGAGCAGAGTGTGGCGGCCCTGTTGTTATCCCCTAACAGCCCTTCAACTAAAAGTGGCATGTGATTTGGACGACGCGATTCGCATTTATTCATGTGTTCCGTTTTGACAAGCCCCCTCTAGTTCGAGATTCAGCTCTAATTCATTGATGTTATACTGTTATACAGCCAAACGCAATCGGTTTTGTATTTTCCAATTCATTATGCTTCCGTAATGAATCAGCCGGACTCCCGAGTATATGATTTTTCAGCGTTTCCGACACGAGTAAAACTCACTGAATTCCGTAAATCTTGACATTATATAATTACTGTGAAGCAACAGAGGTTAGGGGCATATGGTAGCAGAAAATTCACAGATAATAGAGATAAACAAACTTAATGTTTTTTACGATGGCTACACAATAGCGTGCATCAATGGACGGTCGATCCTGGGGGGGGGGGGGGGGGGGACGGGGGACTGTCCCCCCCCACTTTTTTTCGAAGTGGGGGGGACATCATAAATCCAAATGTCCCCCCCCACTTTCTGATCCTCGATGAAGACGAAATTACATGTCCGTTTACACACTTATTCATTAAGTGTCTGTGTGGGATGAAAATATTGAGCACAGCTCCACAAAGACCTCAGTACCTTTTCGAACCCGATTGTCCAAAATGTCCACGCGCTGCCGCGCAGACGACCTGTGACTGTTGCTTCTATAGTGTCGTGACCCATGCATTTTGAAGGCATTTCTGGCGATATGAAGCTTTTATATGCAAACTTTCTCACTCCGAACATAAGTGCCGACTCTATTTGTTGTTTTTTAACAAAATAGATTCACAATGAATGTCCATTGATTATACCGAGGCGCGTTGGCATACGAGGAGGCTGATGAGTCAGACGGTGCTTTGCTCCAATCGCATTATGGAAGTACAGCAAGTTTGCAGATCGAGGAACAACCGCTTGGGCAAAACAATAGGCATAATTCAGGTATACAAACCTGCCAAAGTGGATATGGCCCACAATGTCAGCAGATATGCCGATTTCTCTCTTGTCGAAGCCCAGATTAGCAAAAATGTTCAATCTTTGTCAAGTTTTGGCTTGTGATTTTATCGATGTTCATGAATATTGCACAAAATTCGTCCGTTTCGGTATCCTGAGGGTTTTGTTTCTTCTCTCCCTCAGTACTGATAGACCCCACGTGCAACGATATCTATGAGCTTCCGTGAATTATTTTGAGTGCAATTTTGTAATTCTGGAACTATATTTTACACATTGCTACCTAGACATCGCATTTCTAGCTAGCTGAAGTCATCGATAGACTATGCACTACTCAATTTGAACATTAGCCTATTCTTGCACTTCATCAATTTTCAACAAAAAAAACAGTCCGTGGCCCATGATCCGAAACGAGAACAGCAAACCTTGTGGAGCGCCGTCGAGATAACTTCTCTACATGGTATGCGCTATAAAAAAATTAATAGGAATGGAAAAAATGGTTATTGATGTTACTGTAACCCGGGCAAGAATTTATAATTCTTCTAGCAGATGTAGACGAGGCATTTTTTTTTAAATCATGACTATACCCAGGAAAACCCGTGCGAAATTGCACCTTTCTACTTTTGTGTGTTCTCCTTCATGAATTGCAACAAAATTCGACAACTTGTGATATTCAGTCAAATTTCCGTCGAAAGAAACGTGTACTAGCCTACGGGGCGAAACGAAAAATTATACCCTGGGCTCTCTAGAATGGGGCTGACCGGTCTGACTTCCAGGCCTTCCCCTAGAACCCCAACTAAGGTGGTCCCAAGGAAGGTAGGATTCAGACCAATAACCAAAGAAGAGAACTTACTGCCCTTTGGTGGACAGCACATTTTCGCACAAAAAAATCACATTTTATAGCATGAATTTGCACCTAGAGCCAAACTTTTCAAAGGGGACGATTGACCCTGATTGCCCGAGACCCCTCTCACAGGGCCCCTAATCAATGTTAGCCCCTCGCTGGATCAGAAATGTCTTACGTCACTGCTGCCGACAGAGTGCAAATAAATCTAGACCTCAGTGACGGATTCTAAGTCTTCCTTTCTTCAACTTCCTGCAAACATGAAATCACATGGCCCTTACTAATTTCGCAAGGGCGAAAATACCTTCACCCAAATAATCAATTTGAGCTACGCCCCATTCTGGACAGAGTAAACTAGGCTCCATAGTTTGTTCACAATTCATTCATTGTAAATCCAAACTCTTTGACTTCTGGCTCAGACTTACTAAAATTCGTAGCCCTTCCAGTGCGCGAGGTTATTCTGAGATGAAAAATTCCGGCAAAAATTTGACCAATTCGGGAAAATCTGGACAGAACTGGCACAAGTGAAGAAAATGCCCAAAATGTCTGCTGACTGGCCTTAATTTTTTCTATCACACCCAAAAACCTGGCAATTTTTTCGCACTCTCTCGCGCGGGGCTGCTTTTCTTCGTTTAGGGCAAACATTTTCTGCCAAATATCAGAAGGGTCTCGTACGCCTAGGCCAGCGTCATCAGACTTTCTTTCCTCCTTCGAATTTATTTTCTGCAGTCGCCTACGAATGCATGAGGACCAATTGTTCACTGATGTGCTCGAACAATTAAGCTTGCACTTGCATTACATTGGCTTTGCGTAATAGTCACGGGGTCACTTCTCCTGGTGAAAGTGAGGTTCCCAGGTGGTCAAGATGAAAACACATATGTATAGTCCCCAGCATATACACTTCTATTACTAATTGGCAAACATTTATTTTCATTCATTTTCTCAACCCCAAGTTAGGTGATAATTGAAATCCTCAATTAGTAAGATGGTAAAGTATATCCACGGAGCGTACAGTAACCAACTTAGTCAATCAGTCATAATATCCGAGACTTATTGACACGGAGGAGGAGGCCGGTGTCGGCTGTTTGAAGATCCGTGCCTCCTCTAAATAAATTGTGTATAATGTTTTATTTTTTCTCACAGGGTCGCAAGGCCAATTGGGAAATGATTTATTTACGTTTTTGACATGCGATTAGGAAATAATCATAATATCCGAGACTGGGGCGAGCCGGGTTGCAGGATGATTTGAGTGACAACACCAACGAAAATACCCAAATTCGTAGAAATAATGGAAGAATTTTGGCAAAGTTAAAATGACAAGGTTTTTAATTTGATTTGGTGGCCGCGATTTTCGGCGGCGCATCATATGATTAAGTTGTGGCATATAAACTGCAATGAAATCCATTAACCTTTTTTAGTCTGGTTAAGTTGTTCTGCTGCCCCATTTACTGAACCTGTGAAAGTGTAACCGTTACCTGTCATTTTATTATAGTGGGTGTCGGTGGCTCACAGTGATATCATGATTTGATGATCGTCTAAAAATGATTCATTATTGTCTAACCCAGAACAATAATTGCGTTGGAAAATTGTCTTAAGTCATTATATAAATTCCCGGTGCGGACCCCAGATGAAGATTTGGACCCGACTAGCGCCGAAGTCGAAGGATTACCCATGTTTCATCATACCGACGTGCTCGAATTTTAAAATGAATGGCCAAAAGTAGATAATTTTTCAATTGCGTTTTCTAATCTCTTCTCCGCGCGAATAGTTTCAGAAGCCTTGGGGGGCAGACTGCCCCCGTCCCCCCAATTTTGTCTGAGAATGAAAATTCGTGGATAATTTGGAAGGAAAGAAAGGCAAAGGGGAAAAAATCCTGAATTTTTTTCTGACTGACTTTTTCGATAAAATGCCCCGGAAAACATGCAAAAAATTCCAACGCGGCTTCGCGGCGCGCTGTTATTTTCGATGATTGCCCAATACTCACTGCTCCCCAATTGGAATTGTCCCGTACGCCTATGGCTTTTCCCTTCGCACCCCCCACCATGGACCGTTTGGCAGACCCCTTGGATCCACGCAAACGAAGCCAAGTAGAAAAGGTAATAAAAAAATACCATGTGTGATATTAGGTGAATCATCTGTATTCACAATGACAATATTTTTTGTCTGTCTCTTACTCAATCACACTGTCAGAATGGGCGCTATCGAGTCTGGCAAGCGCCGTTTCCGGCGAGCTGGAGGGTAATTAAAAGTAAAATATTTTTCTTTGTACGCTTCGCGCCACAAGGTGGCGCTCCACTTAGATGGTCATCTGCATTCGATGTGTGTCCCCCCACTTTTCAATGGATCGACGCCCATTGCGTTGCATCCTCACTTTGAGTTTGTGATCTCGGACGGGACTTTGGAAAGGGCACAAATATGTGGTCTGATTGCCTCTCCGTTAATATAAATAGCTCCATGACACACAACACACACGCACAACAGACCCCCCGACACCTTGCGGGATATAAGAAACAAATCAGAATGGTCCTTACAGACTTAGCCAAGTCGATTTTCAAGGTGCTTCAAAGAATGAGTGCAAATGAAGCCGAGGGCCATTTACACAGCGCGATACAGCTGGTCCTCTGCCCACCACAATATAATACACACTCCTAAATCAGTATATTTACCCTTCAACACAACTATCGCTGCCCGACATTTCGTGGCTCTCGACTATTCACAGGAACGGGTCGCAGAGGGAGGGGCGGTGTCTCCCACCCCAGAATTGGTCAAATGTACTTGTCCAAATTGCAAATTGTCAAAATGTAATTTGGTTTGTAATTTCAAGAACCCTCTGGATTGTTCTCAACGATATAGCCTCTGGTCTCACCTGATATGACAAGTCTTCTCAATTGATACTTTCCAAATTGAGACAATAGGCCCAACTTTTTCCCCATGACATTTCAACTAGAATCGTCAACATTCCAAACATGATGGAAGGTGTCAATTTGTGGTCGTTTTGCATCCAATTTCGCCGGCACTCTTCGATTGTGGCCGGGATTTTGGTGAAGAATAAGTTTCATGGATATTTGGTTTTGTCAGCGTCGTCTCCGCCGCCTCCGTCTGAAAGATATTCGTTGTATTGCAATAACTCTTCTAATGCAATGTCCGATTGACTCGAACCTTGTACACATGTTCCCCTTACGAAATCTCGGCTGAGTTCGAATGTGGGCGTTTTGCTTGCCCCACCACTCTGACCGGCAGCCATCTTGGATTTTCAACGGACTGAATTGATAATGTTTGAACAATAACTCCCTAGTGCCTTGTCGGATCCATACGAAACTTTCAGTGCACACATGATCGTCTTATGGAATCTGAATGGGTAAAAAAGTGGGCGTCGCCGACGGCTCTGACGGCGGCCATTTTGGATTTTTTGCGAAACTGAGTTTTTCGTTGATTTGTGCGTTTTTTTGAAGCGTGGCGAACGTTTAAAGACCAACTTTCGTTTTCGCCCCATACGACCCTACCCGGCGGCCATTTTGATTTTTTTGCGAAATTCATTTTTTCCGCAGATTTGACATGTTTTTTTCTACTTTGCACACATGATCCACGTAATAAAAAAATTGAATGGTAAAACAGTGAGCGTCCAGTTGCCCGACCGCTCTGACGGCGGCCATTTTGATTTTTTTTTAAACTGAGTTTTTTCCCGGCTTATTTACGCATTTTGAAGCATGGCGATCATTTTGAGACCAACTTTTGTTTTCGCCCCATACGATGATACGACCCAACCCGGCGGCCATTTTAAACAGTTCTCGGGTAAATTCTTCCAGTTCTGCACGTTTCGGACCAAAAACATTTTCAGACCATAATTTCGCCCTATAGGACCCCACCCAACAGCCATTTCGAATTTCCGACAGAAATGATTTTACTGCCAGATTTCCATATTTTGGAGCATGGTGTGTGAGTGGAACGAACCTCTACTCCACTAGGTCATAAATGCCCTTCTGATAAAGAAAAGAAAAGAAAAAAAAAAAAAACAAAAACAAAAAAAACAAGGCGAACAATGTCACCCTCAGCTTGATCGAAAGTGGGGATATACACGTTGGCGGTTTACCCGCCAGGCGATGTCTATAGTTTACCTTTGAAAAAAGGAAATTTCCATCACTCGTGGCCTGAAAAGCTGTCTTCATAGCATTGGATCCTGCTGCGAAATTTTATTGCGCTTGTCGCAATGAAATCCCCCCTCCCCGACGGTACCACATGGCGAAGGACGGGCATCCAGTCCTCCTTGTCATGGAGTTCCCGTGGTATTGTTTGCTCTCTCCCCCTCCTCTTTTCCTCTCTCGCTTTCTCCTTCATCTGCTCGATCCCCTCCGAACCCCTCGCATTTTCGTCCAGGCGAGCAGTCCCCGGCTACAGCATTCTCATTCTTACAAAACGCATAACATTATAAGAAATATCTCAACGCGCTTCAATTCTCGGTATAATCACAATAAAATACGTAAAGTAATAATCATTTGAAGGACAACGGTAGAATGAATTGCAAAGGGGCCAATATATTAGCTGGAGAAAAACTGAATACGTCAGTCCAAACTCGAAGTTCATACGACTTTCTGTTACGGCGTTACAGTCCTTTGAAGTTTGTGCATGTTTATTGCGCATATCGAAAAACATCCCATCATGCAATAATGAATGATGTCATACCTGTACAACCCTGCAAACAATTTTTTATTTCCCATTGAAAGTCACACATTATTTTCAATTCGGAAAGCATTTAGTCTACGGGAAAGAATTGCTGTAGTGGTTTAATTTGGTGAGAGGAAGACAACAGAACTTCTGATTAATGTTGACTTATTCAACAAAACGAAACATTTGATTCATGACGGCTTCCCGGGTTGTCCAAGTGTGACGTCATGCATTATTGCGCAATTGGGATTCTCCTCAATTTCTCCGAATAATGGACCAAATGAAGGCCAGAAAATCCACATAGGAACATCGTATTGAAATGGGGTTGGACCTATGGACATAGCCAGCAGTTGTCCTCCCTCCGCTACAGATGGTCGAAGGAGAAGAATGGATCCAATTACAGGAGAACGGTTGTTCTATTCTCCAGGATAGGTAAGCTTGAATACTCGCTCTTTCACCGTGAGTTTTTTTTTTCAGTATCGAGCGGAGCGTCTAAACTGACTGTTCTCACTATCTAGTTTGGCAGGTAAGTATATACGAACAAAAACGTGTTCTTTTAGGCATGCGGGCAGGCGGGGAACGATATTTTGCAATTACCATTACATAATTATTTGTATATAATACAAAGTGTCTTGAAGCGACAGCGGTGCTGAATTTAATTGTCATAATTCAACTCCTGTGAGTTTGTGGTGGGAACGTGACTGGCGTGCTACAGAGTTTTGGATTGGCTGAGACAACATCGTAATTTGAAGCCATGCATATATTAGGCCACAATATGGGCTGTTACAAAAGTCCGGTCTGAACGTAACAACGTATGCACTATAATTACTCAGCACAGGTGACGAATTCGAATTAGGCGTTATTGTCGGTGCTCATCCACGATCAATAGGCCCAGGATTCCTTGATGAGCCTCAATCGCCGCTCCCTGACCCCGTAGAATTAAAATCAAATGAAATAAGAGGCATATCTGGCAATGTCTAACCATCACTGAACTTTTGCGTGAGACTACTATGTCCTGCTATGCCCCTGGGCAGTCCTGTCGACTCATCCATCCGATCTCGCGCATGAAGGCCCCCTACGCACGCTACATCGTCAGACAGTAGGCGTCGAAAGACTCAAGTAGGTGGGGTCTCTCAGCCCGATCTTTCCAAGCATCCTGCCTTCAGACACAAAGTTTCCGTAATCACCTTTCTTCATAGGAAATGCAATATGTCCTTGTCAATAGTAAACAATCTAGTTCGCCCGTTGTGTGCCACAGGGCTCAATTGTAGGTTCATTGTTATTTTTGTATACGTTAATGATCTCAATATATGCCTCGCTCAAATATCTGCCAATATGCATGCAGATGATACAACATTTCATGTGGCTGGCAAAAATACCCACACTGATTCTTAACGTAGGTGCTGCCAATGTGTTCGAAGACGAAAAATGTTCTGGATTATTAGAGAGGACCCAGCAAGAAGATGTAACGTAATAAATGTGTATTCGAATAGGTGCAAATAGAAGATACTCATCACGGAAAGTAACTGGAGTCTGGATCAATTAACCTGACGTGGCAAAAACCACATAGATCTTGTATGTAACTGTAACATCGTTAGTATAAGATCAGCATTAGTAGGACGGGTTAAAGATTTTATCGACACCAATAAGAATGGTATTTTTCAATGGATACGGTATATTCTACGCCATCTGACGATTGTAACATCGTATGGGGGGTCATTTTCATCAGGGGGCTTTGATAAAATCGGAAGCTATTATGAAGAGCACTGCAAACATTAGGCTGGGATACATCCTTGAAACGTTTTAAACGCAAACAGGTCACTATGGTCTAAGAAACACTCAATGGCATAGCATCAGATTATACGGCCGGAATGTTTACTTTTATAAACATTGTTCAAGACCATGCTCTGCGCTCCACTAGCAGTGACAGTCAAATTGACCACACCATCACATGGAGGGTCCTTGGACACGCTTGCCCATACTCGCCACGAACCAAACGGTGCAACCTCTGTCCTCTGGGAGAAATACTACGTGATTACAGCCAACAAACTCATCTCTACATGCAGGCACAGAAGAAAAACACCCCTCTCCGAATACAGATGAGCGTCTTCTTGTAACGCGGGGCCTATACGCGTCCAGCGTCTGTGGTTTTCGTGAGTGTTTATCGAACTATTGACATTTTTTCCGTTTTTCGCCTATGTGTCTATTCCGCCAGTTGCTGACAAGCCTTCCGGGCAAACAATCTGTACAACTTATGATCTTTCACTGAATAATAATAATAATAAAATAATAATAATAATAATAATAATAATAATAATATAATAATAATAATATAATAATAATAATAATAATTACCTACAACGGAACCAGGGTGGAAGAGGTCCGGAAGAGGTGGAGGCAACTATCACGGCAGAAAAGATAGGGTTACATGAGTACCTGTACAGGATGGAGGACAGAGAACCCCTAAGTGAAAAAAAGAATCAAGTGGAAAGAAAAACCACTGGCCAATGCCCGAGACAAGTGGAGCAAGTAACTACCACCAAGATGGCATACAGATGACTGACTTGTACTGGCCTGAAAGTCACGACTGAGGCGCTGCATACCGCTGCCCAAGACCAGGCGCTAAGCACAAAGAGCCATCAAGCCCTCATAATGAAGACCACGGCGTACAGTACTTGCTGGATGTGCAGGACATCAGAGGAAACAGTGGACCACATCACCGCTGGGTTTCAGAAACTTGCAGGAACCGAGTACCCATGAGCGTCAACAGGTGGGGGCATGGGACGTAGGATAGAGGGGAAGGGGGGGGGGGCTGGGGGGGTGCAGCCCCCCAACCAAATATATCAGCAAAAATTCGGGCAGGGCGCCGATAGTTTTTCGGGCACCGACTGAATATTAACAGATATTTTTCGGGCAAATCACTACAGCCCCCTAGATATATTCGGGCTCCTACGACCAGGGTGGGGGACGGAGGGACATGTCCCCCCACTTTCAGAAGTTGGGGGGATATCATAATAATAGGCACATGCCCGATTTTTGTACTCAAAACTGATTCAATTTTTGTCTAAACAAACGATAATCGCGTTGGAAATTGTCTTAGGTTCACTGATTCCAGGTGCGGACCCCAGGAGTGAAGATCTGGACCCGACTAGGTACGAAGTCGAAGAATTACCTTCGTTTCATACCGAGTTCTCGGATGTTAATTCGAATAGCCAAAAGTGCATAATTTTTCAAGTGTTTCGCGCGCAATGCCTTTTCTCTTCCAGGCGTTGTAGGCCAAATATGCGATGTAATGATTCGAATCATTTTGTTCACTCGAATAATTTCAGAAGCTTGGGGGCAGTCTGCCCCCCCCCCATTTTCTGAGATGAAAATTCGGCGAAAATTCGTGGAAAATTTGCGGACGGCGGGCGTTTTGGAAGACTCGTTTCCATGCACGCGGGCGGGCGGACGGGCGTTTTCTCGAGTCACGCACCTCTTCTCACTATTTAGTGTGTATAAGCGCTATATAAGAACCGATGTAGCCTACTATTATTATTATTGTTATTATTAGTGTTGTTGTTATTATTGTTATTATTATTGTTATTATTATTATTATCAATTATTATTATTATTTATCAACACCGGACGCATACTAAGTGTTCAAACCTAACACCCGAGTGTTCCATTTCTGAAAACCATTGTTCTAATGTCACGATTACGGCCCACTATTAAAACTTCACAATGACAGTTTTGGAGATTTAATTAGCAAATACTTGACATATCATCGGTTTAAACATGTAATATGTGTTCAAGTAGGTGTCCGGCCGGTGAATATAGACACAATCTGTATGAAATTCTCATACCCTTAGTGTGAAACAGTTATGAAGGTTGTTTTGGAACATTATTTGAACCTAAACTTGTCATCTACTCTCCATTATCCGGCTTCAAGCCGGTAAGATTGCAGGGGAATCCCCAGGAATGATTAGAAATACCACGCGGACACGCGGGCGGGCGGAAAAAAATCGCTAAAGACCGATTCGAGAAAGAAAAACGCCCGCCCGCCGCCTGCCCGCCAGCCCGCTCCCCGCCGTGCATGGAAAAACGGCGCCTATGAAAATAACGATGAGCGATTTTAGACCCGCCCGCCCCCCGCGTGCATGGCAACGCGGCTTTAGTATGCACAATGACAATTTTTTTGTCTGTCTTTTACTCAAATCACACATGTAGATGGGTGATATTGAGCCTGGCAAGTGCCGTTCCGTCGATCTGGAGAGTATGGAAATCTGGAACTTTCGTGATACGATTCGCGCCAACCGATAGTGGCGCTCCGCTTAGATGGTCGATTGCATTCAATGTGTTCCCCCCCTCCCACTTTTCAAATCGGATCGACGCGCCTGCGAGTTCCTGAAGCGATATAACAAAGTCGCTACAGCTAGTCACCTGCAACAACCACAGGATCGTCACCGAAAACCAGCCATGGATGCACAGAGGCCCTCCTTGGCAGCAAGGCCCGTCTTCGGGTGTCACTCGCTGATACACTACTGGCCCTATCCACTCATACCTTTCGGGCGGGGACTTGACGATTACCCCCACGGCAGCAAACTTTTTCACCTCATTATCAATGGAAGCTGAGGTCCCTTCCTTCCGGCTGGCAGCCAAGGGTATACGCTCAATATTTTTTTCGGAAACATAGGCCGACCCAACAGTGAGTAGAAAACCCGTCACTCAGTTGACTTTAATTTGCGTGGGATTATTGGAATTAAGCCACTTGCCACTGTCCCCAAAATCTGGGTCCCGGCTGAAAGTGTACTTACCTAAAATGGCCTCATACTGATACACAAAGCGTGCCTCATGATGCATGATGTATAGTTGAATGATATAACAGGGGAGACGATTACAATGCAGTCATTGCTTGTAGTGGGAAGCAATCGGTCATGGTTGATCGATCCCAGATAAGGTCATAAGACGCTCCAGGACAGACGATCTAGATCAAGGGTTTTCAACCTGGGGGACACCTCCCACCGGTGGGACATCTTGCATTTTCTTGTGGGACGTGAGCTTGTCCCAAGTCCCACAGGAAAAAAATGGCAAAATGATACAATTTTAATACATCATGATGATTTGAGATACATGAACATAGGCCATGTGCAGTGAATGTTGTGATCAACTAAACACGACAGTACTGCGCGCAGGGTAACTTGACAATATGTGTGTATTTTCGAAATGGGGAGTGTCCGCCTCCATCCGTCCGTCAACGTGATGACAGGGCCGTAGCGAGCGTGGGGGTGTCAAAAAAGGTCAAGACAATGTGGCTGAAAAACAATTAAGGAAGAATTTCCCGGAACTTAGCAATGAACAGTCGGTTTCAGGCGGGAATCATGCGAGCGGCATAGACAGAGTACAAGGCGAGAGATAGAGGACATCCCCACCCCCACAGTTTTTTAGATTAGAAAATTCGGCAGGACCACTACAGGAAAACTTTGACACAGGAATAAAAGTTAAATATGGTTAGAGATATCATAATGCAAAAGTGGAAAGATTGTCTGAAATTTGTAGTTAAATGGCCGAAAATTTGATCAATTGCCCATTGAAGTGTCAAATTTTTGCGCGCTTCGCGCGCAGTGTGTTCACGGTCGGCTTCATACTCACGAGCTGCTGTGAAAATCATGCATTGTTTAGGGCAGAATTTTTCGTTGTTCCAAATTGAAAGGGTACCGCGTACGTGGTGAGCGGGGCGAGTAATTACTGAACGCCCCCATTTAACTGAGAGTATTGCACCAGATTGCATCTGAGGACGTTTCAATGTTAAAAATTTTCCAAAGGAAACCCCTCCCATTTCGGTATCCATCGCCAGATCCGTAGGCAAAACATAATCTCTACCCCACCCTCATTATCAACCTTCGCCAAATACGCCCCTGCTTGACGAGTGCCGTACGTGAAAAAAAAAAATATGGGGGACGTACTCCTAACGATCAGCAAACCTGCACCATTTCAAGTGTTTATCATTTTGTCCACTCATACGCTTCATTTAATAATGGTGGGACGTGATACATCATGATGCCAATTGGGGGACGACAACCAAAAAAGGTTGAAAAACCCCTGATCTAGATCATCGCTACTATTTCCATCATTACTTCCATCAGTATGACAGCCTGGTAGTAATAACAGGGTCTTACTAACAGAGTAACGCCTATCACTTGGGGCAATGGCATTAGCGATCATATCTGAACCTCAAATTTGCGCATTGCGCATCTAGTCTCAAAGTCAGTACAATCAATGTGCGCTCATTTGCACGAAAGCCCGTGTAAAGCGCGAACGGCATTTTTGGATAGATTTGAAATGATAAGAACAGTCGGGATCCGACATTCCTATACGAGTACATACACAATTGTATTGCACCAACCTATATACATCATACATCACACTCTAGCTGGCTTCGCACTGTGTTTCAATGCAATGGCTATAATTTACTCCACAACCCACAGAAAAACTCGATTGGGGTCATGTCAACGAGAATAGTCTAGTAAGGTAATCTTAGTTTACAATAATAGCTGCTCTGTAGTTAATGCATGGTGCTTGTGAATATGTTTTGTCAGGTGTGTTGAAATTAAGAACTTGGCTGTGGTGATGAGTTTAGTGATAAGGTACTGATCAGAGCCTGCTGGATAATGTTGATAAGGCGATCGCGGTGTCTGCAGGAAATGAAACTGCTACTCAACTGCCCAATCTGAAACTATGGGGCAGAGAAAGGTTATAGGGTTCACCTTCCTAAACGGATATGGCTAATGTAGAGCAAATGAGTTATGTACTCATGACGAGAACGCTCAGAGCAAAAATTATTCCTGAGAACCAAGGCGCAGCCACTAGGGGGTCCTTTGGGGAGGGCCTCCATACATAATGATTTTTTCACACACAAAATGTTTCCAATCACGCTTCGGACGCCCCCAAATTGCTCTTGATGATATACATACGCATACGAACACGCATGGCATAACCACATGGATGGATGATGGACTTCTGCTGATATTTTTGTTACCTCTGCAGAGTCTCGAAGTTTTCAATGTCAATCCCAGCTCCCAGAGGAGGGAGAGGGAGAGAGGAAAGAATAAAGCAGCCAGTTCTGCGTTGAACCTTCTCCGGGCAACACAGCTAACACTGATAGTGAAGAATTCTACCCCTCAGGTACTAACCCAATCACGGAGGTCTTGCATGGTTGTAAACCTGTAACTAGCTTGTAACTAGTAAACCCTGGCGAAAGGCCCGTTGAAAGAAGGATATGTTTACTTCCCAGCATGCTTCATCAGCGAGCTGTCTATAATTCGCTCCAATAGTGTGGCAACCGACTCAAAGGTAGTGGAGAGGTCGTGTCTTCGAGGTTATTCAGGCGTCTGGGAAGGGTCAAAGTTCCAAAGTTGTATCCAAGCGAAACTCAATAAATGATTAGATGGGAAACATTGACGGGTTATTGAAATCAACATTCCCATCCTAGCACACCCAGTCTGCAGGGAGACCAAGCAAGCGTTCCAGAGTGCTGATCAAATGCGTGAGATTCCCACTTGAACTGATCAGAGGAACTATCTCCATTGGCTGTCCATCACTAGGGTGTTAAATGGGGACCTGGAAGGAGTGTAGTACAAGGCACTGATGCTGTACTGTACCCCCTGGAAAGCAATCACATCGAAATGATATCGGTGAAAGCACACATTTCAGTGAGTATGAGAGTGCTTGGTAAGTACCCATAATTACTCTTATTAATGAGATCTGGACAATAAACCGGTTCTCAAGGCCTCCAATTCCAGTGCAGTCTCTTTTGTCTGAATCAAATTGGAAATATATAAAATATCAAGAACAGTGTTCATTACATATTTCCATAATTATTTTTTCCACAATAAAAATTACACACCATATACTGATAACACATTTTGGAGCGACACTTTTATGTACGGGTCGATAATTGTAAAACTTTCATTTGGTGTAAAACGGCTTGTTGTTATAAAGGAATCACTTCAAGGACATTAGAAAGGCCCTGTACAGTAGTCTTAAATCTTGTGTGATAGAATAGTAAGTTAGGTTGTGGCATTTATGGAGAATTGATAGAAAAGTTCCACTCTCGTCAAGGGCCGCAGCCACTAGGGGTTATGGGGGGTCATTACCCCCCCCCTCCAACTTTTGGGAAGGGACTCCCACACTTGATTTTTCACACAAAAATGTTCCCATCACTGCTTTGGACCCCCCCCCCCCCCCAAAATTGCTTGAACCCCCCCAAATTTAACAGTGGCTGCACCATTGTTTTCAATTTTAGTTTTTGCAATTATTCAAATTGTGGCATTATTGGATATTTTCATCCATTGCACACTGGCTCACAAAATATCAACCTGCCAAACATTTCTCCAAAGACAGATATTAACGAATCAAGGAAATTAAAGCAGGCACCTGCGAAATTATCCACATGACGACCCGGGCCTTGCATTCCCAAAATGGGGGGGTCGAGGTTATTAGAGATGGGGAATCATTAGGGGAATATAATTCCATCGAACTACATCAACATGAAAGTAACGAAGGGGGACAATCCAAAACAAATTATCAAATTTCACAAAATGAAGTTTCAACTTAACAGGTCAAACCACGGCACAAACATATTCCCGAACACCCTAGATCCTATAACTTTTATCGACACTAGGACAAATGTTGGATCAATTATGACGAGGCTAATAGAATAGCTAGGGGAAAAACTCAATAAATCAGTAGAGGGAAATTCCCTCAGAGTTTGTATATATTCTTTCAGTATCACAGCTCAGTGTAATGATGCTGAGGGAATCCATGAGCATCTGCTCGGGTAATGCTATCCAACTCTTCAAAATTATTGCAGTGCAGGTACTCAAGGTCAATTACAACCTTACCGCCCCGAACAAATTTTGTTACCTAACCTACAAAAGGCATCCAAAGTTCTGCTTTTAAAAACTGAGCGGATATTACTTTTCTCTGTCATAATAAGAAAGCACATCCTTGCGTGATTCCCCGGTTCTGAAAAGTTATCTAGTGCAACCTTGTTCTAAGTGAGCTCGGGAGATGTCAGGGTTGTCACCAGGTCATTTTAGAGCTGGGTTAATCTCGTCAATGATGCCCATCCTGGGGGTTGGCCTCATCCTTTTTTTTCTTCAAAGAAGTGATTAGGGTAAGAAATAAATGCTGAGTGGTTTGGGCTAAAATGACCTTGATACCAGGACGGAAATTTGGAAGTGACAGCACTGCTGGAGTAGTGATAACCCTGTTATAGATTATGGAATTTTAGATTGTCATGAATGACGGCGTAGGCATCAGCTTATTTAAAATAGTTGACGGGCCAAACTAATACAACTCCTTTTATGATCAAAATCAGCAAAATTTATGTTCACAAGTTCAGAAAATCCTCTGCCTGGCGGTTCTTTGCCAATTTGAAAAATGGATAGGGGGCATGGGCCCTGGCTTGCCTACCACTATTTGTTTTTCTAGGCCAGGGTCAGTGCGATGATTACGTTGGGAAAGACAATATGGAAACACACCGAGTGGATGGGATATACAGTCACATGTCAGAAATTTAACCCTCTATCGAACTGTGATTGGGCCAGATGATGCAGCAGTACACGCTGGTGTCGAATGACTGTACAACCAAGACATCTTATCGGAAATCTCAGCACTGAACATACCCGCAAAAAACAAAAGAAAAGGGACGGATTCAGCAGAGGATAACCATTGAGCTTTTCCACATCGAAAATATCGCTTCACAATATTGAATTTGTTCACTGGTGACATAGCCATCCATAAAAACTGTTTTAACGACTCACCTCTAGCTGTCAATCCAGGACTCATTTCTGCATGTCGCTCATCGTGGTCCACTGTTATTGGCTCTTACATTTTGAGGAACCGATTTGGCGGGGGGGGAGGGACAGCAGCCGGAAGGGCCACCTATCTCTTCTACACAGGTTAGATCACTGGGTTACCCAGGGAATCAGAATATAGGTGCGTGCGCCGACCTGGTTGCCCATCACTTAGAAGTAGGCTTGTGTAAGACGTTGATACTTGATATATACCGATTACCTGCTGCTTTAGATACATCCGGATTTTGCAGTGCGCCATCTGTAAACTTCACAACACTCATACTCTGGGGTCTTTGTATATCCTCGTTGATCAAATTGTATTCTGCTTCCAACATCGGATGAAGCCATAACAACACTCGATAAACCCAAACAGAGGTTTGACTAGGTCGCCTTGTATGGGGCTTTGTTTTGCCCCCCCACCTGCACTATCAATAATATGTGCAGGTAATTGTCCAAACAAACGGGCAGTAGGGTGTGTTTCGCGCTGTTCCACTGAATCATGGGTGAGGACTAGTGGGCACACCAACGTCAACGTTGTTGAGTGCGCATTAACATTTTCCTTTTATTGAATTACGGGGAATGGCAATGCCTGCAGTAAAATCACCCAACTCATCTGTTATGAATTGTTTTTGACAACATCAACCTAGATTTGGCATCCGTGAATGAGATATTCTTCAATTTCCAATTTGAAAGATTCAGATTTTTTTTAACTTGTGCGGCGGTCTGATGCAGGACCACGGGATAGACCCGGACCTCCCAGATCATGGTCCGATGCAGACCTAGGGATAAAACCCTGGACCTCCAGATCATGGCCGATGCAGACCTAGGGATAAAACCGGACTCCCAGATCAGGTCTGATGCAGACCTAGGGATTGAAACCTGGACCTCCTAGATCATGGTCTGATGCGTACCTACGGATAGAACCCTGGACTTCCAGATCATGGTCTGATGCAGACCTAGATGAAAACCCTGAACATCCAAGATTGATGGTCTGATGCGAGACCTGCATTGAACCCTGGACCTCCCAAATCATGGTCTGATGCAGACCTAGGATAGACCCTGGACCTCCAGATATGGTTGATGCAGACCTAGGGATAAACACCGGAACCTCCAGATGATGCGTCTGATGCCAAGCCATAGGGATAGAACCCTGGGGACCTCCCAGATGATGGTCTTGATGCAGACCTAGGGATTGAATCCTGTCCTCCAGATGCTGGGCTGGTCCGATGCAGACCTAGGAATCGAAACCTGGACCCCTAGATACTGGTCTGATGCAGACCTGGAACGAACCTGACCTCTAGATACTGATGCAAACCTAGGCATTGAACCCTGGACCTCCCAGATGATGGCTGATGCAGACCTAGGGATCGAACCCTAGGGATCGAACATGACATCCCAGATCATGGTATGATGCAGACCTAGGGATGACTCCTTGTCCTCAGATTGTGGTCCGAGCATTACCGGGTAGAACCTGACCTCCCGGAGGGATCATGGTCTGATGCAAGACCTAGGCAAAATTGAACCCCTGGACCCCCCAGATCATGGTCTGATGCAGAACCTAGGATAGAACCCTGGAACTCCCAGATCATGGTCTGATGCCATACCTAGGGATAGAACCCTGGACCTCCACAGATCATGGTCTGATGCAGACCAGGGATTAGACCCTGGACCTCCCGATCCTGGTCTGATTGCAGATAAAGGCAATTGAATCCTGGACCTCCCACAATCATGTCCGATGCATACCAGGGATAGAAAACCCGGGACCCCTCCCAGATCATGGTCTGATGCGGAAGACCTATGGCATTGAACTCTGGACCTCCCAGATCTGGTCTGATGCCACAGACCTAGGAATAGAAACCATGGACCTCCCAGATCATGGGCTGATGCGTACCGAAGTGGGGGAAGAACTCTGGACTCCAGATCATGGTTGATGCAGACCTAGGCTAGAACCCATGGACCCTCCCAGAATCATGGTCTGATGCAGACCTAGGGATTAGAAAACCCTGTGGACCTCCAGATCATGTCTGATGCAGATTAAGGCATTGAACGGCCCTCCCAGATCATGGTCTGTGATGCACGACTAGGATTGAATTCCTTCCTTGTCCTCCCAGTGATGTGGTCCGATGCATACATAGGGAAGACACCGGACCTCCTAGATACTGGTCTGATGCCGACTAGGGGTAGAACCATGGACCTCCAGATCTCATGGTCTGATGCAGACCTAGGGATTGAATCCTGTCCTCGAGATGCTGGTACGATGCATACTAGGGAAGATAGAACCCTTGGACCCCCTCCGAGAAACTGGTCTTGATGCCAGACTAGGATAGAACCTGGGACATCACGATCATGGTCTGATGCAGATGATAAAAGGCTATTTGAACCCTGCGACCCTCCCAGATCATCGGTCTGGGGACTGGGTGCCCGGACCTCCTGCCTGAACCTAGGGGATGAATTGAAATGCTTGAATCCTGTCCTCCTCCAGATGCTGGGTGTCCGATGCATAACCTGCTGCATTACCTAGGGGATAGAACCCTGGACCTCCTGATACTGGTTCTGATGCAGACTAGGAACCTGAACTCTGGATCTCCTAGATAACTAGATCCTGCTGCAACCTTAGGATTGAACCTGGACCTCCCGTGATTGGTCTGATACAGACCTAGTGATGGAACAATGGACCTCCCAGATCATGGTCTGATGCGACTAGGATTGAACCTGGACCTCCAAGATAATGGTTCGTGCCGACCTAGAATTTCACCTGGTCTTCCCAGATGCTGGTTCTGTGCTTGGTCACCTAAAATTTTGTTAAATGTGGGGGCGACAACAAAGAGGGGCGTTCAGCCAAAATCTGTTTATTAAATTACCTTGGCTCTCCTTTAATTATAGATGAGTCCTTGCTGGGATCATATGGACAGTCTTTAGAAGGAATCTCAAGGATAGCTGGAATGGGTTTTGTGTGGTTGTCTATGCGTGTCTGATGAGCTCAGCAGAGTTCTGTGGTTTCTGAGGATGATGGGCAAATGTCATCTCCCTGGTTCAGAAAATAAAACCCCACCCTACCGTTCTTCCTCAATCCTCCCCCCCCTCCCCCCCCCCCCCGCCCCCCCCCCCCCCCCCCCCGCCCCCGCTGGTTGTCTGTGGTGAGTGGAGAATGACAACACATATTAGTGGAATCTCTCAAAGTCATGTTGGAGGTTTACCAGGCACATTGCTTGGCTCCGGTTGTGTGACATAAATTGTCAGTAGTCGGCATGCATGTGCTCTTGACTAATTGTGAATACTAGATCCGCAGTCCCATCTCCCAGCAGAGAATCCTTTGAACACAAGTGCGTTCACTTAATGCCTCGACCTGAGCTAAACGAGTTGCGTTCATGGGAAAGCTGATCAATTTGTCTACGTAATATCCAGTACCTATGTGCCAAACAACATCACTATAGCTCCTCTGGTTCGCCTGTTATCCTGCTAACAAGCTCAAAAAATACTTAGAATAGGCTAATCATCCCAGCTTAATTATGACTTCTGTGCCAAAAATCAATAAGATCATGTTCAATGTTCCTTTACGGTTCAGAGAAATCCTGCTAACAAGAAAGTGTGACCTGTGCACACACAGACGCTGGAGTGATCACTTAGTCTCTTCAGTTCAGGGAAGACAAAAAGGGAGACTGACTTCATTAAATCCACTGTAAATTGATGGTTAGCTGAAAATCTAGTTATAGTATGTAATTATGTAGTCTCATCCATCCCCGCACATATCTTTTGAATCATATCCCATGGTTTTTGGAAGATTCTTTCTCCTGCCTTTACGACTACAAAACTGAATTAGCTACATCTACATCATACAAGAAAGTCCTGGCAGCAAAGTAATCCCTATGTGCTTTAGGAATACACCAATATAGATGAACATTATTTAATCATGTAAATTGTCAAGATCCGGATCTTGCGAGAAATTTCCTTTAAAATTGAACCATGTTGTCAAAATGAACAATTCATTTTAATCAACTGATTTCTTGGATTCACAGTTCCCCACATTCCTCAATTAATCAATACCCCATTTCTCTGGCATTCCCACAGATTGCTTGAGATCCTGAATCCCCTGCCCCATTTTGGAACAGCAGGATTGTTAATGCCGAACAGCCCACGATAACATGCCTGAGTTCAGTCCTATAAAGTAGATGCAGAAAAATTCTCTCACTTCACCGAATTTCACTCTTCAACTTCATACTCCAAGGCGTTGATGCGAGGATAGTTGGTGCTGCCGACACAAAATGATTAGCCCATGTGTAGCAAGTGTAAACTGCCTTCTCGAAGGCATTCTCATAAACCAGAACAGCTAAGAGACATGGTATCGCTAGCTGTCATGTTATCAATATGTGCGAGTTTAGGATAACTACAAAGTAAGGGGTGGTGGGACCAAGACGGTCAAAGGTGACGGCTCACGTCGTATGACATCAATTTATGAAGGGAAGACCCCATTGGGCTTGCACAAAAACATCCTTCTTACAGCACAGCTTAAACACAAACACCAAGAATTGAACAGCTTACCTTTCTCAACTACCATGAAGTTTGGCTTTCTAGCCTTGTTCATCTCTCCTATACCTCCGAGTAGGAACCCAGTACATGTGTCCTGAAAACGAAAAAACATGACCAGTAACAATGAGAGCCGCATCAATAGCTATTTATACACATCAAACAATGATTCTAATGATGGCTGTCAGCCTATTTGCCCAATGCGCATGACATTGCATGACATGTTCCTTTCTTCACTGTGAGTTGAATGACCAATAATAATATAGCCCCCCCCCCCCTCTGTAATACTTGTGCCCCCCCTCCCCCCCCCCACTGCATTTCTTGTTTGCTCTCAGTTGACCAACAGAGCTCTAGTCAATGAATTCATGACTCGAGATGACTCGAGATGACTCGAGATGACTTGCAACATTTTTGGAATGATCTGAGTATTTTTCAAAGGCAACCTTTGAAGCTGCTTGAATCATTCCACCTCTGCAAAATATGGCGCTAGTAACAAAATGTGACAACATTGCTGGTCATATAAATCAAATAATGTTACACCAGACATGTTAACATGTTTTTACTCATTCCGATGCATACGGTAATATCAAAAGTATGATGTTAAAAACAAATTGAACATCGAGGCTCATATCCGATATGTTTAGGGAGCTAAATGATGTAACAAGAGGTTAACAGAACCCTGCCAATTGCACTCAATGCAGAAGGAATATCAAATCAGATTTGAATGCGAAGTCAATTTCTTTTACCAATTATATGGAATCCAGCGGCAAACCTTTTGAAATGTTACTTGTGCATTTCATGGGGTTCAAAGTATTGGCATCGATATACTCATACCTACCAACAGTATAAAGTTCACAGGAGTTCAAGCATTGCGTTACTCCTGTTGAGGCTTTGGTGTCAGTCAGTGCATTAATCGCTGTGTCAACCATATAGCCTAATTCGATGACAATGAGGCAATTAATTTGAATCTTTTTTCAGTAGGTGATCGGCTTACACATTGGCAAGTATAAAAACACATTTCTAAGAGGATTATAACTCATAAATGACAATACACAGTTCTCATTGAAGGGCAAGTCTCGCCCACATATTTGATTTTAATCAATCATATGATTGTGCAATTGAAAATCTTGGCCAATCAAACCTTGTTTCTTGTGCAATAGCCATGTTCGGATTCTAAAGTTACAATTTTTGAAAGATCTTAATTATCACTGCGTTGACAATTTTGCAAATTGGCACATTTGATTCAATCATATCCACCAATTACAAAAAAGATCAAGACTAATGACTTTTATTGGTAAGATATTACATCATGACAAGGTGCCACTTGCCAGAATCACTGAATTATATTAAATTTGAGTAAGCTAATATCTTCCCACTGACTCATGAAAAGTTTGTCCACTTGCCGCCAGTTTGCCGTAATTACTGATTTGTATTAAATTTGAGGAAGCCATCATCTTCCCAACCGACATGCTATAAACCTGGATCAAAGTGATATTTGCATGAATTTTTCATTCCTCTTCAACCTTATAACACCAAAAAGATATTAAGTTGGCCTGGACTTTGCCTTTAAGCAAAGTCAATTAGGCAAGATTTACAGATTTTCTCTCCATAATAATTTTAATAGTGTCACTTCATATTTTACCTCATCTCCAGTACTGCTACTGCTACTAATTTACCCCTGGCTTGCATGGCCATTCTGTTGATTGAGGTGGTGTACTCAGTTCAGGATATATAAGCTTTATAATTCTGAAGCAATTCAAGTCAACTTACAAGCTGCAAGCTGTGGAGATATTTATGACAAAAAAAAAAAAAATCGAAAAGTAATGACGAAAAAACCAATTTTGTTCATAGGTGTGAAGGCCTATTTCCTATGCGAACAGCAGTCTGCAAATGAATTCTCCAACAAAAGGATTGTAAAATCAATACTTTCTATTTTGACGTATACAGGCATGCAACAGGCTCCATAAAAAAAAAGTATGAGAAAAAGGTGGTAGAAAATTTGCCAACAGTAGGAGAAAGTAGGATTTTAATCATAAAAGTAGGAGTAAAGTAGGGGATTCTCACAAGTATTTCCTCCCTGTCAATACTCACTTAGCCTGGATTTCTTTCATATGGTCATGTCATAAAACCTATCCTCTGACCTGGATGTAGTAGGGAAGTCCACAGCGAGAGCTGTTGAAAAGTAGTTCATGACTTTCCTGCATTTTTTTTCTCCCCATTTCGTTCTTATCTCTCTGACAAGGTCGCAAGACTTTTTGGAGGACAGTGGTTTCTCCTAGATCCATTTCATGTATTGATTTATCTGCTCAATCAGCTGTGCTATGAGCTAATTTGTATCTCATGTCATTCTCTAAAACTATCTATCTAGTATCCAAATTGTTAGCAATTGCCCTTTCGGCCCCCAAATGGTCATCCTTTGATGATGTTGACCAAACGTGAAATCCATGTTCATTGCCCCCTGGAATATTCTTAGCTTTTGGGAGTTCCAAGGTCAAAATGTAATGAAGGCACAATAGGCTATTATATGTTAGATGTCAAAATATCTTTTCATTCATTTTTTCCAGTGCATGGATTTTTCTGAACTTTGTGCAGAAGTTCCTGGGGGTGCTCGTTCAGCTCGTTTACATATTCAGGATGTGATGTCATATAATATCATTAAAACATTAACATCGGGTAAAAGAAGTATTATGGGCCCGGCCCCTAACATCACCCTTTGATGGAAGTTGACCCAAACTGGGACACCCGTCGGTCAATTGACCCCTGGAACATCTTTGACCACATAAGATAAGTTCAAAGGGCACAAAGTGGCACAATCGCCATTGTGTGAAAGAGAGAGTAGTGTTAGGGGGACAACCTTGTGACATTACCTTGCAAGCTGAAGGTTGTAAGAAGGAAAACAGGCGGAAGGCAGAGCATTCCAAAGGGAAGAAATTATTAAAGTGAATAGGAATGGGACACACACACACATTGTGCGCTGGCCTTGATACAGACAATGATAGTCAAAGCAATGGCCTCATGGGGTCAATGAACACTGTGACTGGGTTGGAGGCCTATTCTTTCCACCCCACATGTTCTGTTTTAACTCTAATGGAATTATACGACACAGCATCAACAATCTGTTAACCAGGCTGAAAAAAAAACAACCATGCACGGATGGAACATTGGGTGAAACAGCCTTTGTGGCCACCAATTGGTCGTTCTTTCTTCGAAAACATTTTGTACTTTGTGTAAAATGTTGCAAACAGAGGCCCAATGGTGGCTGAGCCCAAACATCAAAATGTAATCAAATATTCATTGCAAAAAGAGACCATGTGCAGCTATGTGTTGAATTGGTCAAGAACAATCCAATTATTTTTACAAGATTTCCACACAATGCCCTGATTAACTTTCATTCCTTCCAATTCATTTCTACAACGAGAGCACCCAATCGTGCAAGCAGCTTCCACCCAACCCCAATGTAACCAAATATTAATTGCAAAAGATCATGTTCAGGTTAGGTGTTCAATTTCAAGACCTTCTAGATGCCTCTTCATATAGAGGGAGAGATGCATTTTTGCATGTTTCATTACACCAACAGCAATTCGATTGGCCTCTATTCCAATGGATTTCTTTAATTAAAAAAACTGTGAAAGAGTCAACACTCTAGAAACATGTACAAATTCACGGAAATTGTATTCTTTTGCAGGAGGTGCATTTTGCAATTCACGAAAAGGCCTGTTTGTGTCCCAGCAGTCAATGAACCCTGTGTTCATCCAAAAATACCCATCTGTTGGCCAAAAATTTAATTCCGCATAATCGCCTTAACATTTACATGGCCAATGTTTATTTACCCACCCCGCAATCATGACTGGTGTCCACATTTTGGTTAACATCCATCGAAGAAATAATTGGGTGGTCAGAAGGAATTTCACTTAATGCCCATTGTCCCCCAATGCCCCTTGTCATTGACAGACAAGGTCAAGAGCCCAGCATTCATATTGTAACTATATTTGGTCAACATACATCACAGATGACTATACTTGATGGCCATAATGGCAAATCCACATCAAGGCCTTGTGCCCCCTTTAATGACCTCTAATCTTGATCTTCACTGGTCAACATCCAAAATTCATACCATTCAAAGAATGAACAATTTGGCCCAACAAGGCTAATTCACAACACAATTACCCCTGGTGCTCCTTCAATGACCTTTGACTTCCCTGGTCAAAGATTCCCCAGGAGTCAATAACATTGTGTCCACATTTTTGTCCAACTCATCTCCATCGAAGAATGGCCAGAGAAAGGCGATTTCACACAATGGTCCGATTGTGGCCCCTTCCATGACCTTTAACCTTCACATAGACAAAGAATGCTTCAGAGGTCTCAATGAACAATGGACTATTTGGGGCCCCATAAAGCTTCTTTTTCACACCAGATGTACTTTGTAACTCCAAGGACTTAACGACGCAACATCAACACTTTGTGACCACTGAAAACCCACCATGTGAGGAACATAATGACATTCTAAGCATTTTAGGCGATGATACATTTTTGGGATGGGAGGATGGGATAGAATGGCTGGAATGGACAGATGGATGGGATTGACAGATGGAGAAGATGGATGAATTAATGGATGAATGATATGTGATAATGGGGTGGGCTGCATTGATAGATGAATGGGATGGGTTTGATAGATTCTTATGGATAGGAATTGTTTGGGATGAATGGATGGATCTGATGGCTGATGGGATGTCTAGAGGATGGTTGGTAGGATGGATGTGGTTGGATGAGAAGAAATGGGTGGGTAAATGAATGGGATGGTTATATGACTGGATTGGATGGATGGGATTGATTAGAAGGATGGGTTTGGAATATAAGAAATGGATGGGATGAATTGGGTTGGATAGATGCTGATGGGATGGATAGAATGCGGGATGGTATGGATCGATGGCTGGATGGGATGGTAGATGGAATGGATGGGTGGATGGTGTTGGGCTAGATCGTATGGATAGAGGAAATGGATGGGATGAATGGGGTTGGAAGATGGCTGATGGGATGATAGATGGATGTGAACTGAGATATCTCATGAATGGAAGATGATGGAGGGATGGAGATGGACAGATTTGGGATGGACAGATGAGGATGGATAGATGGGAGGATGGAGATAGAATTACATGCGGATCACAATGGTTCAACCAGAATGACTGGGTTGAACGTAAAGGCATAGATCCCTAGGTGGGATGCTATAGATAGAATGGCATTCAGATCCCGTCATAAGCAATAGGCTTGTGGTTTGAGCTAAAATGTACCTCTCCCCACAAACAGCAATTGGGGGTTCTTCTAGACGTTTACCAACTACTCCACCTTTTGGTCCTTTGGCAATGACATTTTTGGTACATCAGTACGGTTTGCGATTACAGGTTTCTTCATTAGGCAGTTCCATAATAAGGCCTGAATGCATCTTTGACTGTACAGCCTACATTCCGGAAGGACTTCCATTCCTATTATATCGGTGTCTCGGCAGTTCCTGGCACGGATCCTAATCGGAGTGGTTTGTGGTGGAATTTTTTGTTGGAGAGAGTGATACGACAGACATTGTGAAAAAGAATATTTCAGAAATTAACGTCATATGGGTATGTTGTAAGAATAAAATAAAGTAGGGAGAAATAGTGTCATCGGCAGATAGTGGGGTGAGGGCGGAGCGGGGGGAAAGTGAAGGAATAGGTGCTAAATACCAGTTTATAGGAATGAGTATTGACAAACGACATGAAATTGGGAGGAGTCCTGTTGCCATCCCTTCTATATTTATAACGTATACATATGCCTTTCCTAACAAGAACACAAATCTTATCAAGTTTACTATCGCATTCAAATAACACATAACATATATTCTAAACGTACAATTCTTATGTAGATTTGGTGTTTACTTGGATTCTGAAAAAATCGTTTTACTGTCTCAGCAAAAACTACAGTTGGCCTGGAGCTCAGGTATATTCATCTACTGCCGGTCCTCAGCCAGGATTTGGGATAAGGTGTCTCACATTTGAATGATGGAAAGCAGCACAACACCATAGCACAAATATACTGCAATGACCATCAGTCAGTCACTAACTGTCATGTGACTTCTGTGTGTTTATAATGCGTTATATATGGCAATGAGCGACTCATGATACTGACCGTCTTATGATACCCCACTATCCCAGTATTAGAAAAAAAAAAAAACAAGTAGTAACAGCACATAGTCGAGCGCATATACTCTGGTGGAGCCCAGAATCATATATGTCTAGTTTTTTCTCTAAGAAAATATAGGCTTAAGTCATTCTTTGAATTAATTGGCTCCTCCAAAAGATAATAGGCACTTGAACTGATTGTCTCGCCTGTTGGGAGACCATGGTTATGTTTCTGTTTATGCATTTTAATATGTTTCAACCATTCTAACCTCAGGGGTGAAACGAGAGCTATTTGTAAGTTAGCAGTAATAACAGCAAATCTGACAGGCTTCACCTGCCTACCTCCAAGCACTTCACATATGAATGGCATGACTTTGTCTATCTTTCACTAAGAGAAAGCCACTATAGTTCTCACATCACGTTTTCAAAAATTTCATATAACCCAAAATAGTAAGTCCTCATTACTGCCCTATAGTGGGTGACATCAGTATTCAGATCCAAATGTATTAAACTTGATCTCTGGAGGGGACTAGTTGCATCAACAGATAGAAACTAGTAATGCAAGTATATATAACAATTTTAGAAGCTGATTCCAGTGTGAAAAGTATCATGCGCCTCAGGGTTTTGAGACCACAGATAGCTTCATATTTCAATTGGTAGGCCAGGCAGGAACCAATGTGAGGCTCAGGGCTAGTATTAGTAGTAGCCCTCGATTCTTCCAAAATGGCTCATGAAAAATGGCCCTTGTCAAGAGTACGACCTAGATATCTCATGGTAGAATTGTTTGAACAGGCACACAATCTCAGTCTAGGCCAATGGGCAATTGCATAATGTAATCCATGTGTTTTTTTACATGTTAGGGATCAGGGGTAGGGTATGTCGCAATCCATTCCAGATGTAATCTCAATCCTATCCATATCGTCACCAAAACCTAAGTTAACCCTCACTAACCCCCCCCTCCCCACTTCAACTAATACATGGGATCCCTAACACTACTCTCATACACTCCCGGCCACATTCCTGACAGGTAACATCATGCAATTCATACCGTCTAATCATCTAATGTCCTCTCCAGCTCCAGCCTCAGAGATCCCTCCAAACCCGCGAAAGCATATCTCTCGGACTGGGCCTATGTTGTAGGCCACCCACTACTACAACTATGGAGGAGTTTCGCGAAAATATAGAAATCAGAGACAATGTTTTTAGCTACGCTTTTCTCCGGCTCGAACCAAGGAAATTATAATTACCAAACCGATGGTTAGTAGACTCAGGCCAACCTTGAATTAATCCATTCGGCCTTCAGAGTTCTCATCCTCCAGAGAGAGAGATACAGAACGTAATGACATATATTGAAACATAAAGCTGTACTCTGTAGTGTATTGTATACTATACTGTTTCGATCGATCTTGTATGTTCCTATGACAAGACCTAACGTGTTTCCACAATTCCCAGTTTCTGAAATACTGAAATGGCTAGCGGTCAACCATTTTTTCAGAGAATTATAACATTTTGTGTCGATACACCGGCTCAAAAACTTGGCGGGGGGGGGGGGGAGGAGAGATATTTCATATTCGGATACTGACATTAGCCAGGGGAGGCAGATGGAACTGTGGCGTTTTATTCCGTAATCCGTAGATAATTTATACAAGTGGAACTGCAGTGTTATTAATTGGTGGCGCAATTTTGGTTTTGACGGAAACGAACTATTTCAGACTAACGAAATTACGTGATCCAGTCTCGATCTTTGGAGTCGATGTCTTACAAGTTCAACCAGAGTCATAGGAGGAGTAGTAGTAGTGACTAGGTAGTAGTAGTCAGTAGCGGATTCGTAATCTGCGGTAGAATCCGTCGTTTTATTGATCAGTCTACTTGCGCTCACGCAGTGAGATCCTTAATAATCTCCAGACTGGATTACTATAATTCACTTCTTGCCGGAATATCCCAATCGATATTCAAACCAGCCTACAGTCTTTGCAAAATCGGGCGGCCCCCCCCCCCCCCACGCCTGATTTTAGGTTGAAAAAAAAATTAATTCTACTCCGGCTGCTCCACTTTTACGTGACTACACTGGTTATCTGTCCAACAACGGATTCATTTTAAGATTTATTACAGCTTTCATTCATCCCCCGCTTATTGCAAGATCTAATTCTAAATATACCCACTGGGCGCCTTGGTAAGGTCCAAGCAGGACAAACACTGGCGTGCTGTTCCCCTCTACGTTCAGACGTTTCATCGCCGGGGTGATAAATCTTTTTGCGGTTCTCGGTCCCGTCTTGGAATGCCTTACCCCCTACATATTCGTGGTGCCCCCCAATGTGATGCTTTTAATAAAGCGTTTTAAATACGCCCCTGTTTCCCAATGATAATTTGTTCTGCCCGTTTTACGAGTTAGCTCTTATTCATTTTTGTGGTAATATCTATTTTTGTATTTTTAACGATTTTAATTGTACAGCGCTTTGGTCTTTTTAGGGAACGGTAAATAATAAATAAAATGATACAGGGGGGCCCGGACCCCCCCCCCCCCCACACACACACACTTTCCCCGCTATTGTGATGTTTCTCTGTGCTGAATGAACCCTCTACATAAGACATACCTTACAGATGTACATGACCCTACAAAATTGTGCGCGCTTCTCGGCGCACTATTGTTCGCGTCTCTGTGGCATCGTTATGTGGGTTCACTTGTACTATATGCAGGGTCGGCACCACGAGAATCAGGGCGGCATTTGCCCCCTATTCTACCCCAAACTAAATTGTTTAAATAACGTTTCAAGACCGTTATTTTGTATGAGGTGTGGTGAAGTGGTTACACTATCATGGGATAAAGTGTATGTTGGGAATAATTACTTTCGCATATAGGACATCTTCCGTTCGAACCTCCGAAATTGGCGCGCTTCAGCCTCTATCGTTAACTTATTGTACATCCTCCTCAATACTGCAAAGGTCCCACGAGCAAATTTGTGAGTAAACACTCATCCAGCAGGTGCGACATCCCTCGTTATCTTCATTCACCTCAAGCTTACACATAGGTCCACATCTCATCAGACCCATGATTGATCTTTTTCCCTCTTGCGTTTTTTTTCTTTATTGTTGAAGGGTTAACCTTAGAGCATAAAAACATGATGGGTCGACGGAGACAGTATATCCCCCCGGCGAGATTTCGTGAGAATGTGTGTATAGTTGAGAAACATTCAAACAGTATTGCAACGCTAAGCTGACTGAGGCTGATTGAGTGATGGAAATATTTCGAATCCGTATTTGACCGACCTATTCATCACCAATATTGAGTTTCTTCGCGCTATGCGCGAAATGTGGTGATGTTGGAGTCCATGGCCGCCTACTACCGTGGCTCATGAAGAAGTATATACTTGTATGTTAGAGTGTAAATCCAGTACGCACGGACCTGTACCAGATTTTGTTTTACATATATGCAGTGACTTATAGCCACCAACTTTTAAACGCATTTTGAGGGTCCCCCCATGATAGCTGCTCATGCATGCACCCCTTCGAGAGGCCTCCCTCCTTCCCGCCATGGGTATATTAACAAAAAAAAAACAAAAAAAACAAACAGTTTCGACAGAGTGGTGGGTGAGGTCCGATACTTTCCGATCGGTCCCTCCCGGGATCCAGATTTTTTTGGGGTAAAAATTCATTCGAGAGGCAAATTTGAAATAAAAGTTAATGAAAAATGGTATGGACGTCTAGCAGGTTGGGGTGAGGTGTAAAAAATTTGACTGCCTTTTTCGCTGGCCAAGTTGGACCCCATCCCTTGGAAAATCCGAGATCCGGCCCTGGTAGTAGTAGTAGTAGTCGTATTAGTAGTAGTAGTATAGCAGTAGTGAGTAGTAGTAGTAGCAGAGTATATAGTAGAGTATAGTATGAGTATATTAGTAGTAGTCAGTAGTTCTCGTCACGTACCAACAATCTTGGACAAAAGGTTTTCTTCCTCGAACAGTATGCCTCAAGGTTTCTTTCCTTGGAAGCAATCTTCGCATCCTCTCGAGCCTTGCAACGTGACTGAAAAATCTCCATCTTCGTGTGCTACTACGAATGACAAGGGATTTGGTTCAAGTTGGTTCCATATAGAGTTCGTCGTTTGGTATACCGTTTGGTATTGGCCATCTGATGTTGAAACCATTGCGAACTTGCGAATCGTTCTCTTTTGAAAAAGGTTTTGTCATTTCGTGATCAAGTTCCTTCCTTTAAGGACAACTGCAAGATTTATTATAATCAAACCTCATTTCATTACGATGTCCCTATGTGGAGTTATTGGCCTATATTATATATATATATATATATCTTGGTTATATCTGCCATAGGCAGAAGACAATTGGGGAGAATCCCAATTGCGCATAACGCATGACTCACACATGGACCCACCCGGAACTTAATTTATGTATTTTATGTTTCATTTCGTTGATTAAGTCAACATTTTGCGGAAGTTTCCATTGTCTTTCTCTCATCCAAAGTAACACATAAACCCACATACCAACCAACTATAGCAATCCTCTCACATAGACTATATGTTTTTCGAAGTGAATTAATGTTTTGGAATAGAAACAAAGAAATGTTTGCAGGAGGTCAAGTACGTATGACACATTTATTATTGCATTCCTGGGTGCCTTCCGATTCGCGCAATACAATTGCGTCACATATGCACACACTTTAAAGGACCTGTACCTCGCGCGATCCGTAACGGAAAGTCGACTATGAACTACTGGTTTGGACTGAAGCATTCGTTTTTTATTCAGCGGTTATTTAGCCCCTTTATAAATCGCATGCATTGTCCTTAAGTTATAAGAGCTTCGAAAAAGAAGTGTATAGGCAGTCTGGTTAACGTGCATTCGTCTGTTAATTGATATTACTTTCCCCAAATTACTCGGTTGAAATTTTAATTGGAACTTTCCCCTGATTCGGCTAAGATATTCGCGCATGTTGTTTGTGGACACATGAGTCATATTTGGATGTTCATTTTGGATGGGTCAATGGGGATTTTTGTTATTTTTTAGAAGCTGGCTGCGCGCTTGATTTCATCTTCATCGGATGTTTTTTTTTTGTTTCGAACACGTTTGTTGTAATCTTGTGCGTTGTTACAGTCAAAAGTCTGTTCGAAATGGTTGGCTAATTCTTTATTTTTTGCATCTGTGTCTCCAATGATTTCATCAACAATTGATAGACATACTTTCTTCTATTGCCCAGTTTTAATTGCTTCACAATAAACATTTGGAGTCACACTAACACCACTTCAAATTTCAGCATTTTTTCGTCATTAATTTTGTTCAGGGCAGTTTGCCTTAAGAACATGCGTAACGCACTTGGCAGACCCCCCCCCCGCCCCCCCCTCCACCCATGACCCCAAGTGATCGATGAGTTTTAACACAAAAACGAGTTTTTAACAGCTCGGTATAAGTTTTACAGCTGTTATTTAGCAATTATTGCGCAGCATGTGTCTAGAGGGCCCATAAAATTGTACTTATTTGCCATAGGGAGTATAGGCCATTCATAAGGGCGCACTTCCCTTGGGATGGGATCTCACCCCCCCCCATGACAATCTCCGCTGCTAGAGAATGCTCGATTGTCGTGAGAATATATGTACAATAGTTAAAAATATGTCACACTGAATAATTTGACCGACAACAGATAACTGTGGCACCCAATGCACAATGAGGTGGAACACGACATAATTTGAAAGAGATATCGGGAGATGTCCGGAAAAAGGTCTGTTTCTCGTTTCACCATATAGTCCTGCTGTATTAAAGACGAGTTGTTAGTGACAACAGTTTCAATACCCAGTGAACGTGTGCGAGATTCGGATTCTCAATTGAATGTAGTTCTGTAATTTCACTTCGTAGGGTTGCTATGATCCACTCCCATTAGTGCAGCTGATGAACGTCACAGCCAATTAATACTTATAATAATGATAATCAAGGGGGGGGGGGCGATTTGTGTTGGCGATTGGGGGAGAGGGGGGAACAGACGAGTTGAATACCAACTAAGCGGAGCGCCACCACAGGTTGGCGCGCAGTGTACAAGAAATTTCCCGTTGACAGACCCAGATTGAAGAAAATGGCATTTCCCGTGCCTTATGGGACAGTAAGCAGCATTCCTAAAATTGATAACAAATTTTATTTTAGAAAAGGTTCTCCAAAAACTTATCCCCTTAGGGATCCATTTCAAGGTTTTGCGTTTGGTGCTGTGACATCCGCTGTGCTGTCACACATTAATGTTTGGCGGCGAGGTCATGTCTTCCCACTTTGGTCATGTACCCCCCACTTCTGAAGAGGGTTTGACGCCTGTGCACGCTGTCAAACAGCTGTCTAGCGTTTATCCTTATTGACTATTGTTCCATTCCGGGTCGGGTCAACACAGAATTAACTGATGAGGATCATTGTTCCGGTCGTTTTCCAGAACATTTAAATATTTGGTTTCATAAAAAAACGCCCCCCATTTATACCCCTACTTTGTGTCCAATCAATGCCAGAATGGAAAATCCACACTGGATGAAGATTATTTTTTTTCTAGGCCGTTTCCCAAACATTGGAAATAGTTTGTTATATAACAAAACGCCCTCTATTTATAACACCAACTTGTGTTCAATTAACGTCAGAATGAAAGATTGGAAAGAGCGCCATACTTTCACATTCCATTACGGGGAAGTGGAAGGGACGTAGCTAGGGGTGGAGCGGAGGGGGTGTTCACCACCCAAATTTGTCAAAAATATGAAAACGTTGGAAAATCATGTGACCAGTCTTAATTTATTGGGCGGTAGCTTAGGGTTATATTCCCACAGAAACACAAGATTTTCGAACTAGACAACTCTGTTTATTTTGGTGAGAAATTCCAATTAAAACCCACTCCAATTCCAAAAAGGACCTTAAAGCAGTGGCGTACCCACAGGGGGGGGGGGGGTCCGAACTCCCCCCATGACCCAGGTGATCAATCATTTTTTAACATAAAAACTGACTTTTGCAGTTCAGTAGAGGTTTTGCAGCAGTTGTTCAGCAAATATTGCAGCAGCCATTATGAGGGCGCACTTTCCTGGGTTCCGACCTCAACCCCCCCCCCCCCCCCCGCAAGACATATCTCTCGGTACGCGCCTGCCTTAAAGAATGTTTGGATGTAGGACTTGTGGCAAACTAGGCCTGTATGTAAAATCCATAAATCAGTTGACATTTTCTGAATGGTAGATTGGCAAATTGATTAAGTCATATGTTTTCATATTCCGTACTTTGAATGAAGACATTGTTCGATTTCCTCGGGAATTCCAACTGGGCTTACCACCACTCAAAACACGAAGAAAAGAGTCTATTGTGTATAATGTGGGGGTAGGCCTATGTTCGGCATCTTTCAGATTTCAGCTTCGTACCAGCGCTGTTAGCATTTTGGGTTCAGACTTGCGGTAGGTCTGTACAGAACCGTACGTAGTTGGAAAATTCAGTAAACGTTGGAAACTCTTCCAAATCACTTGAACTTTTGGCAAAGGAATGATGAGCGTGCTAGAAAATACGCTTTGGACAACCAGAGGCACCCGATTGGGGGACACTCTCTCACAGAAGTCAGTCTTAAAGTACCCAACAATTGTCTTCAATCCCGTTAGGCGTACACAGATAAAATAAAATAAAAAAGTTTTTTTCTACCACCTTCAGATTCCAAATAGAGTTTCATACACTTAGTGGCGTTAAAATTTGAGTTTTAGCACAATATTTGCCAAAACTTGCTTCGTTTCTGCGCCATGGATGGCGGCGCTTCGCTTATAGATGGTCCCCTAGGTATAAATAACTCCAGTGATAATGGCAGACTTTCTTTTGCCAGCTGAGCTCACTTCTCAATAACGAACATTTGGCAACTAAATATATCCATGGATTTCCATGTACGTAAAGGCGTCAGTTTTGCTCTTTTGGGACTACATATTTGTCCAATTTTCTACACTTTGCGCTATAGTGGTCGCTCGGATTATGGTATGGTATCGGAGGCATACTAATGATGTCTTGTTGTATTCGCAGCTAGGCTTTCGTTTGCCAGCCCTCATCACTAACTCCCAAATATTCGGCAACTATAACTAGATATTTCAACAGGGCGCCCCTCCCGCCCCCGAATTCTTGGCGGCACGATCGGACAGAATGATAAAATTCAACAGAGAATTGGAGGAATTTGGGCAGAGAAACGTCGAAAGTACAACAGCTACATATTTGGATAGCACACAAGATTTCATGGATTTTCCCATGCGGTGGGGGGGGGGGGGGGGGGTCTGCTTCGACGCCAAACTGTCTGCAACTATCCATTCATGAACATATGCTTCACACGTCACTTACATAATGTTCCCCAGAGTGTCACTATTTGCAAGGCGCAGTGGCGTCACTGAAGGGGCACGTTCCCCCTTCTTGTAGTACTCCTTAGCCATTCTTATTGCTACCATGATGTATTTTGTGTTCTATCAATCAACAATCATCAAACGTGCCCCCTGACTTCGTTATCACAGGAAAGGCAGTAATTGTGCAAAATATGCCTCAAATGCACTAATAAGTGTACAAATTCCATGCTTTGCGCGGAGAATAGTGATGGAATTCTTCCCGTTGCTCAGTCTCCCGTCTCCAGTTATCTCCGCACGGCTCTATGGGACATTTCTGCCTCATTGGCCCTTAGCTTATACATATCTGTGAGGTGAAATTATACAACATTCTCACTGACTTTGAAAACTACGATGAACCTCTTGTTGATTACTAAACTCTTTAGCCTCCGGTCCTTTCATCTTATCTCGACCACGCGCAATTTGGAACTGCAGTAGCCTAGGCTATCTGCCTGGATTTTCAACAAGTGTGTTTTTCCCCAGGTAACTGTGCGCTACTCCGGAGTTCCCTGCTCTCTCGGGCATGACGCTTGTATCGTGGTAGGTACAGTGGAGCGAAAGCTGGCTAAATGTCCACATTTTTGGCTGAAATCCCGATTTTTTTCAGATGTGCCCTGAAAACCTGGAACAAGAGCACCAATGGTGCTGTAGCTCAAAACTGCACAAATGGACTGAATATTTAATTGCAAAAAGACCAATTAAAAGTGGTGTGTTAGTCTGTACAGGCTCTTGAAACCACTATGCTGATTTTACTGTTTTACCTGTTATTATATCCCCGCGACTCCCCGGGATATTAGGTTTTGGGGGTGTAGCCGCCGCCGTCTCCGCCGCCGGAAAACTCTAGCCGTTAGCACAATAACTCTTTATCCGAAACTTGGTACACATGTTAATTGCAGACTTTCTTTAGCCACCTGAGCTCACTTCCCAATAACGAACATTTGGCAACTAAATAAATATATCCATAGATTTCCATGATGTAGAGGCGTCAGTTCAATGCTTCTTTTAGGACTACATATTTATCACATTGTTCAGGCTTTGAGCTATAGTGTCGCTGGCCTTATGGATGTGTCGGAGGCATACTAACTGACTAAGTCTTGTTGTATTCGGCTAGGCTTCCGTTTGCCTTGCACTTCATCGACCCCCAAAATCTGGCAAATATGACTCGACATTTCAAAAGGGGGACCACTCTCCGCCCCCCAAATTTTGGCGGCACGATCGGGCAGGCTGATAAAATTTAACAGAGAAAGATGGGAAAAGTGCTGTTTTAATGGTCATTATGTATAAGAGTAAAGAGCGAGGTTATGTAAAAATTATTGTGTTATATCTATTTTCAAGTCCGCATCTATGAGTATTCAATCTTACATATTTTCAACAGGAATAACTTATTCCAAGTCCTTCAACATTGAGTACATACTTTTACAAATTACTTGACAATCGAAAATAGTATGTAGAGAACAAAAATATAATAGTGAATACATAGTCTCTTAAAAATGAACAATTTCTCTAGCATTTACTAGAGGGGGGGGCAAAATAGCAGCAGCTTGAAACCCCATCCAGATCCAATCCGAATGATTGCATTTTATTTTAGAGGACTTAAAGGTGACTCTTCAGATCTGATTCGGTTACAGAGTCCAAACATTCCTGGCATGAGGTTATAATATTTGGCTGAAAAGCCTTCAGACATCTATCAACTCCAGCAGAATCAGAAGGTTCTCGAAAAAAGTTTTGAATGTACTTTGGGTGTTCCAGGCAGTGCATTGCAAGAGTGCGGCCAGAACTGTTCCCTAAAACATGGTATAAATGCTGCCGCATATATCTTTTCTCTCCCACCAGTACCAGTAAGGAGCTATTATATCAAAATTGCCATAAGTATTCTGGCAGAGTTCAGCTGTCGAGCTGTTACCATTCTCCCTTGGTGTGATACAATTCTACCAATGTTGGCAGAAATGAACATTCAGAATGCAGTTAGAAACACTTTGATGTTGGGCATGTTCCCCACTTCGAATCACCTAAAATTAACATTCATGACAACGTTCAAGCTCATGGTCGCCTATTGTGACAGCATTTTTGTTTTTAATAAAGTATCTACTAAAACCTGATGATGTTGTGAACTGTAAAAAGGGCCTCTGAATAATAACCTTTTTACTGGAAGGTGATGTTCACCTGATACGTCATTGTCCTCCGGACAGGGTTAAGGTAGAGATTTTTACATATTGTGATCACCCATCATATTTGCAATATGATCGTCAGATCACTGAGGAGTTTAACAAGACGCTAAAAATGTGGACCAGAGCAATTAACATGCGCTGCATGTTTTACTGGGAAAATTAACCATAAAGTTACTCAGGTCATTACATCGTTTGTAGTGACAGCATCGGCACCTAACAAGAATTCAGTAAAGGCATCTGTCTGTAGCTTATTTTGGTGTATTAAGGTCTCTATAGAACATACTTCATGAACTTAAGCAGCTAATTGTCTAACCCAAATCCAAACACAATGGATCACTATTAGTTTCTGTCATCTCTAAGTAAACTTTGTCGATGCTGAGTAAGGACCTTACTTGGTTATGATGAAAACGTAATAATGGCTCGCATTGATTACCCTAGTGAACTGGCTGCAAAGTTCAGGTAGGTTAGAGATGTTAACAACTCTTGGAGTTGAAAATATCAGAACTGAATGTTGTCATGATTCCTGCTCATGTTCCACTCCCAGCTTTGGACTATATAGCAGCTTAGTAGTAGCATGCTTAGTAGTAGCATGCTTAGTAGTAGCATGCTTAGTAGTAGTAGTAATCGTTGGTTGAGCATGTTACCTTCACAGGATCGTTAGATAGAAGTAACCTTGGAAGCCTGGGGGGGGGGGGGGGGGTAGTCGATGAGATTACCCCATCCCAGCTTTGAGAGCTGCCTTTTACCCTTGCCCATGCAGACTTGTGCTTGATAAACCCAGTAGACCACTACAAGTTTTGAGCCAGTTAGAGCGTGACTTTGAGGTGACATTCGGGACCATGCACATGCATGACATCAGTGGGACACATATGCGATCCTCCTACTCAGGCAGAGCCTAATACCATTGAATGCAGTCGGGCCAATGACACTCTTTCATTTCCTGACCTCCTGACATGGATAAAGTGCAAATAACAGCAGGCATTTATTGAATGTTTGAGACTGCAATAGTATGAACATTTTCATAGGTTCAAGGTTTGATTATTTCTAATCAACTACACTTCACTTCATTGAATAGATTCGTTCCAACTTCCGATGGAAAAAATTCATGATTTGTTCTGTATAACAGCAACCACAGAATTTGGCAAAATTGGCCTGACTCGTTTTATGTCAAAAAGTTACATTGCTATATGTGTATTGTATGTAAAACTTCCTATAAAGTTAGAGCACTCTGACACAAATTGTCAGAGTAACACTAGATGTAAGTTGCAGCCATTGTTCAACGCATAACCCAGGAAATGACTTCATCTAAATATTGTTAGTCATCTATTGCATGGAAGTATGCAGTAGTACTTTTTATATGGGACCATTTTGCATGATCATCTGATAGTACTTTCAATGTCATGTGATAACAATTAGCTAATGAGATGCCACAAATGTAATAAGGTTCATACAACACGGGATAAACCATGGTCAGCAAACCAACAACCCAACAAACCAATCACATTCCAAAAACTATTATCAAGTATGGGTGAATAGACGTAGGAAGTAAGTAACAGTCTTTCCGCAGTTTAGAAGACGGCAACATCAAGCATGTTAAGCACAATATTGTAATCAATATACATACTTAATTCAAACTTCAATTGGGTTAGCAAATAGCAGCAACTGTCCTGAGTTGTTCCACTACAAACACTGCCACAAAGTCCACAAGACTAGAATAGACCATGTAGTAATGGGTTCAGGAATCCAGTCAGATTGGGTCACTTACTATTGTTTTAATCGAAATGACTCCAGTGACTTTGGGGATTTTTTTCCTATTGAAATATTAAAGACTCTCATCAGTGACTGATTCAAGTATGGAAATTGCTGCGAGTCATGATATGAGGGACTCAGTGATAACTTTGATAATAGGTTAAAATACAGTTGTCATAAATACTGAAGGCACCAAGACAATTTGGCCTCAATTCATCCATATAGGATATCAAAATGATAGGTTCTCAGAAAAAAGATGATGGCAATAGAGATCTCTATAAATGACAATAGGTTTTCAAGCACCGATATTTGACTTTGTTCATAACTTCTGGACTACAGGATTGTATTTGACAGCTACGCAATGTTGAAAGTTATGTTTGAATTTTATGTGCAAATCGAAAAAGGATGGTCTCACTGTAATTTTGTAAGCCAAAGAACAAAACAAAACAACCGCTTTATTACCATAGAAACAAAGAATTTGAAAACCAAACACTGGCAGGGCTTTTATTTTAGGCTTGTTAGTTGACTTTCAGTTGGGTAACTTTGAACATGCTGTGAATTGACTCTGAATTGACTGTGAATTGACTCAAACAGAGACGAATAGGAATACAAGAATGGGAAATCCAAGATTGATCAGAGTAGTTTAATGCATCCCTTGTAATCGCCCCCTTGGAGCACTCAAAAGTGTTCCAGCACTGATACAGTACCGGCTGGCCCATTAATAGTGTGATGTATTCATTTTTCAACGGGTTCATGGAACAAATTAGGTTTCGCTTCTAGGAATATTGTAGTCGATATGTTTTAAACATCCATCGCTAACCTTCTGATTTAACAGGCATTGGCCACTAGATTGCTTTCCCTAATCACTACTGGTATGCCAACGATGTTAAACAGCTATGCTCATTCAATGAAGTTTCAAAAGTTGATGAATGGGGTTATGGTCCAAGTAATTCATTTTCACAAGTCACAGCATGGAGATAAACTGAAGCAATCTTTCTGTCTTTCACTAATGGGACTTCATTCTTCTGTGTGAAGTCATATCGTGATGTAAAAATGACCTCCAATATACCATTTTTGTTTCGATGATGACACAATGTGAACAAGGACTGTCTATTATTCCCCGGGTGTTGCGAGACAATATCGCCTCTTTGAACATACACGTGTCAGTTTCATGTCACCAGTCACCAATGTATCACATACTACAAGTGTCAGTTTCATGTTCACCAGTCACCAATGTATCACATACTACAAGTGTCAGTTTCATGTTCACCAGTCACCAATGTATCACATTCTTACAATGGACATTCTCACTGATTTTTTTTTTCGTACTCCACTTAATTATTAATAACTAATTGACTGAATACACAACTGTCAAGTCCCTATTCAGGTGACGATGTAGCACGGTAAACATGAAATGTGCCAGAGAGAACAAAACTTCAGGTAACGATTATACAGGTGGAACAAACACACACACACACACACGCATAATAAACAGACATACAATAGTGCGACTGACACATATAAATAATCGGTCAACGAATGCAGATCACGCAATTCAAAATAGGCTTTAGATTATAAATATACTCTCTTTAAAAAATTGCATCATAAATTCTAATGCTGGCCAGCTGTCATAAAGCTCCGTTGATGGCCACGGAGGCGGGGGATGTTGGCGAGCTAACGAAATCTTCACTGGTGTAGATGTACAGAGGGACGCATTGTCAGAGGTACGGCTTGGGGGACGAAGGCAATTTCTGTAAAAAAAAAAAGTAGACAGTCAATAACGGCACATACAGAATAATTCAAGTGGTATTTTGCAATTCTTCAACATATTAGTTCACTTTGCCCCTTTAGTGAATTTTGACCACAAAGAGGCAAAGTTCAAAACAGGACAGATGATGTGAAGGGTGGGGTGGGGGGTTTCATGGGTCGGATGGATGGAAGGATGGAATGGAAGTGGACGGACGGAGGGACAGACGACAAACAAAGATAATTGTTGGCTAAAGCATGCCGTCAAGTTTACTTCGGGAAACATGCCAATGAATTCATTTTGTAATATAAGGAATGAGGATGTTGGTCTCAACCCACCTGCAGTGGACTGAAAGTGAGAGCTGCATTTATTGATTACAGAAACTAAATTAATGGTAGGCTGTATGGCATAATAGTAACTGACACCCTCGGCTGATCATGAACTAATTTAGACAATCCAGGCATTCTGCATTCAACAGCATCCAATTAATCACATTTTATCAGTGTATGAGGATTCTGAAACTGAAACTTTTTACTTCACTTTCAAGATGAGGAAATCTAGCGGACTGCTGCCACAATGTGCTGTTCAACCGTGTGCTCAGACAAAAAAAGATGGTGGATATGTCTAGCATTCACTTCATCTTTTAGTCATTGTTGTTCAATTCCCAGTGTTTTTCATGTCTAAAGTCCTGTAGTGACACTTCCAGGCCATGCATTTCCAGACCATATAAGAGTAGCACTGTGAGGTAGGGTAAAGACAAAAACAAGTCTTCATTTTATTCTGTTTGCCTAAAGTACGGGACCACAATGAGATGCAATTGCCATTGTGACAGAAGATAACCCCGCCATGACTCATGCTATCAAGGACTCTGGTGAACCATTGTTTTTTTTACCATGCAAATGTCTCATCCTAGCCTTGGCAAGGCAAGGTCAACAATCCTATTTAAATTCACTGGCATGTGTAGAAACCCATAACAAAATCTGTCTACATGCTTGGTAGGAAAAGCTGACCATTCATCTCAGAGAATGCCCTTTAAATGTCCCTGTGTCACATATACCGGTAACTGTGGTAAGCGTTTAGCCTACCACCCTCCCACTACCGAAGTTCAACGCCGCAACACTTACGTCGCCGCAGCGGCGACTGGCAACGGCGACGGTAAAGCTCGCTATGTGACTCTCCCTTGCAAAATTCACTGCGGTCGGTTTCCCTACATTAACCATATTGTTTTGAACTCGCACTAGGAAGTCACAGCAGAGAAAAACGAGGATATCTTCTTTTCAAAGGCTTTCTATGGCCTTCAATTATTGAAAGAACTTGGACCAATGATAGCAAGAGGAATACTACTTTCAGTCGAGCTTTTCGCACTCCCTATCTGACCTCCCTTTTGGTTCATTTGCCATCTCAAAACTATGTGGGCCCTTGCGTCAAACCGGCCGCTGCATTGGCTAAGTTGTTTCAGTCATTGCCGCCTCCCACATTAACGGTCACACAGCGACCGGGAATATTACCGTAAGCTGTCGCAAGCCTTGCTGTCAGCAAATTCTGTACAGTGTGAGCAAGGCTTAAAGTGGCTCTTTGAAATTCTTATTGCATTATTCACACTACACACTTGATGATGATGTCTTATTCACGATGATCTTAGCGAAGTTGCCACATGCAGCTTTCTTGGGTTGATGTCTCTCTGTCTACCGTGTTCGCGCTAATGGCAATTGCGTGCTGAGTTTGATGCGCTTGTCTTGTGATGCTGCCAAATCTTTCATTCACAGCCAGATAGCACAGAACAGACCTAAGTGGGCTAAGGCAAGGCCACGCACACAAATGTAAATATTGTCCATCGAGTCAGAGACATTCCTTCAAAACATCTTATAATTTGATATATCATCCCTGTCTCACCTTATATGAATCCTTCGGCATTACTAGATCCTTCCCCTGCAGGATGATCTTGGAAGACTGCTGCCGCTTTGGTTTCCCCCGAGCCACTCCTCGATGTCGGAGAGCGACAGGGTGGATTGCAAGAATAGTTGCACGCACGGATCATAGAGTACTGTTTCTGACTTTAATATAATACTCTGTGAGAAAGGAGGCAGGTTGACAGAATAATTAGTGGTACCCTAATTTGAAATGTGTCCTAAACTGGACAAGATAAAGTATAGGAACTCCATTAACAGTGAGAAACAAGCATCAAACCCACCTCGTCCTCACATTTACATGACATTCCTTGTAAATTTTACGCACCTCCATCATGTATGAGCCAGAGCATATGCCACTCACATGTGCAATAAAGTGGTAGCTAGCAGCCTCCTCCTGTGATTCCGTCATGCCAGACAAATAGGATAGTAAAGCATCTTCCTACAACAAGGATTATATCGTGAGGAGATGATTATTCCAACTGGTCTTTAACCCTTTTTATGCAATCCTATGCGATCATGGAGCAACAAACATTTTTCAAAAGAACGAGATAATTGATGTGTAATTGCCCTAGAGAATTACTAATACCGAGGGTTGTGGGATTGATATCACTCATCATTGCATGATGGGATGCTTTGCAAGGTCTGCCAATACACATGCACAGCTCCCAACACACGAATATCGCCATGATGGGGTCCAGGCTGGACACAGTCAGTTTCTCCTACGTATTCTATAATAGTCTCTTCATAATTGATCTTGCGGTTGCCCTTCGAGCAACATTGGACCGACAGTTTAGAGGAGTCACATAGTTTGATTCTGAATAAACTAAGATTCAGTGAAGAGGACTGCCACATGCACGGAGTAACATCTTGTGTTATGTACAAACGCTTTGTGTATGTCATCATCGCACTGAGTTGAGCTTGGTTCATGTGGCGGTCCCCGGCTATTAGCGCTATTATCTATTTAATTTTACATATTCTAGAATCTCACTCTTCTAGATTACGTAGACTTTCTCCTCTCAAGATTACTTCACGGTCGATAACGACGAAGAAAATACCGGCGGGGCAGATGTGCTATGTTCCTGTCAAAACCAGGGAAACATGAACATCAACCGTTACTACCTTACATTTTTTATTAGGCTCATCAGGCTTCGATTGGGCTCCATTTGAAGGTCTCCTTGTTTAGGAGGTTGGCACCACTTGACTCCTTCGGAAATTGATCACCCACTTTTATTTTTGATCATTTCTCCCTGGTTGTGACAATCATTGTTATTCTCAATATCCCGAACTGTGGGAGGTCAGGGTATGCAAGAACTCATTGTCTCTAACTATTACTATAATGTACAGAAAGACACACTCCTAATTGCTTCATGGTGTCCATGCAGAGGAGGATAATTGGGGGACGATGTGACAACTTTCAAGAGTACTGAATCATGTGACCCATTTTTAACCATTGTCTGCTGCCTCCCTCCATTTGTTTTTCAGTAACATCACATGCAAATTTTCTGCCTATTCAGGTTCCAAATAAGTGGTCAGATCCTGAGTTCACACTGTCATCCATCTGATGGACTGATTGTACCCTCTACCTCCATGTCCTCCAGCATTAAGTTGAAATGAGAAGGCAAGTTTTGACAGTGCTCATCCACATCCATCACAAGGTTGGGGTTTCTAAAAAAGCCTTACGTGGCTTCCTAAAGTGGCTGCAATCGAATCACTCAAAGTTTGAGGTGCTCATTGGGGAAGAATGTTTTGTGATACATCCACCATACTATTCCTCCCTCATTGCCTGTAACTATTTGCATGGTTTCCTCAGTGTCCTGGCGAATCAATTTCCATGACTTTCCATTACTTTTTCCAAGTCCAATAAATATTTCCCTGACCTATTTTTTGACTCCCTATTAAAAGAACTTCAATTATAACAGCATCATCAAGCTGTAAACAGCTGGAACCAAAGCACCAGAAGAACAGGCTACTTTTGGGGGAAAACTTCAGACTTCCCATGATTTGAACAATTTTTCTGAATTTCGGAACTATTCCAGGCCTGGATTTTTATTCTCAAAATTTCATACCTTTCCAGTTTTTTCCATGACTGCAGGAACCCTGCATTTGCAATCACTACCCAGACGTGGTCAACCCCCGATACAATTTCCACTGTGATGTGTCGCTCTGGTTGCCGTGCTATGATAAGTGGCCTGAATTGGCAAGAGATTCTGCAGAACTTGGGAGAAGGACTGGTTTGCAAGAATTGAGCATGTGATGAACCAGAAGGAATTAGAATACAAAGTTGAGCAGGGGAGCCTACGTTGTGCTAGTGCTGTATAGTCACCACATATCCTCCTCTGAATAGAAATGCCTTAATAGCAATGCATTAAACTTTTATTGCAAACTTTTATCAATTACAATAAACCAGAACATGATACTTTGCAGTGAATTGCCTATTGGAGTTTACGAGCATGAATTTGACAAATTTATTGAGTTCTGAGAGTAAAAGTAGGACAGTAGTGAACTGTAACATGGTTAGGAATAGCCTACACATCTCCTTGTTGCGAATAAACTTCCGTGTGTGTGGGGGGGGGGGTATACTTAGACAGTTAAGCTTAATGGCTGCCAGTATCATATCTTTATGAACTTCCACAGACCATGGTATTACTACCCCATTGCTGATATGGTCTATACTTGAAAAATAATAAAATAACTTGCCTTTCAGTTGTTATTCTTACTGGCTTGAAATGATGCAATGTGACAGTATTCAGGTTGTGAATGTGAAGGTAATTGAAACTAGTGTACACACAATAGTTTCCTTTTGAACTGTAAAAATGATGCCATAGCTAAAATTAGTGTCGAAAGTACATTGATAGTGTATGCTTTCCAGCAGGCGATCCTCTCTCCCAGTCCTGGTCCTGTTGTTACGTGACCAGTGGGTTCGTGCTGGCCACTAAGATGGCCCTGTGGTTCATGCTTGGCACAGCGTTGCAGACAACTCCTATAATTGGGGGATGAGTTAGGCCCAGTCTCTGATGCTTGCCTGGGGGGCGGGGGTGGAAATAGCTAGGTTCCCCAGGCATGTGCTCACATGAGTGAGTCAATGCTGGTGCAATGATCATTGCAGAAGTATGTTCTTCTAGACTATGACCAGTGTGAATGTGCAAAGTAAGCTTTGGTTGAATCATTATGGAGTGTTATAATGTCATAAGCAGTTGAAACTTTTTCGATAGAATAGTTCTGCAGATTCCATGTTTGTCACAAGAGGTCAACATTACGTTGCCACAAATGCGGCAGCTAGATTTATTTTTCTCTCCAATCTGGCTCATTGATAGCCATTTTTTGGCAAAATTTTCTGCCTGCTAAGGGTTCCCCAAAACTTCAGACAGTAATTTAGGCACAAATTCAAACCGGAGCACCATTGGTGCTCTTGTTCCAGATGCACAAATGTACCAATTGCAGCTATAGATCAGTGACAGGTTGACACATTTTCAACTGTTCCCAGCCAGTTCTTCCTAAAATGCTAAAATTGGCCAAAATATTACATTTTCAATTCCTCACTGAAAATGGTCCCTGGTCCACTCCTTGTACTCCCCCTAGGAGAGCTACACACAAAATGTCAGCCATATCAGTCCATGCATCCTGGACTCAGCACAATTTTTTAAACAGTGGCTCATTGGGCCCCTTCAATGGCCTCTGACCTTGAACCTCCAGATGGTCAAAGATGCCCCAACAGTCAGTGATCATTGTGTTTCGTCAAAATTAGGTAATATTTTCCTTGAATCCACTGTTCATTGAACAATCAGAATTTGTTAACAACCCAAGAGAAGCACTGCCAAAGAAACATTAGAACATGACTTCAAAACAATCCGACAGTTTTTGTAGAAGAAATTTCCACACAATGGCCCATTCTTTTCCTTCACATGGTCAGGGATGCTTCAACAGTAAATAAACATTGTGTTCAAGTTTGACCATGATCCATCAAGGAGCAAACAACTGGGAGCCAAACAGCCGGGATAGATAGCCCGACACACAGTTCACCAAAGCCCATCCAGCCTAGCAAATTTAATGTATAAGACCTACACTGTTATAAGAGAGATTTTTTTCACTCTAGTGGAGTCATTTTTCCAGCTAAATTCTGAGCATTTGACCCTCAAAAAGGGCCAACTGATAGTCCCGACCGCGAAATGGTCGCTGAGGGCACCCTCTACCATATAGCAGAGTTTGGTACGGCATAGCATATCACTATCACAGCATGGAGAAGTCATCTTGCATTAATAAAAATTCAAGCCTTGAGACAATTGAGCATAGTTATTTATTTGGGGGAGCAGCCTTCATATCTAATGTACTGATCACAGCAGACCGACATGACTCCCCATAACCCCCAAGTTCAGCCACCTAGGGAAAAAGACTGCCCAGTGAATGCTGGAACTCGCGAAGCACCGCCGATATGAATTCTTGTAGACCTTACTTTTTTGCAAAAGTCCACTCCTGGTATATATATACAGAAGGAATTCATTTAGCTGGTTTATACAAGAGGAATGCATTTAGCTGGTTTATACAAGAGGAATGCATTTAGCTGGTTTATACAAGGGGAATGCATTTAGCTGGTTTATACAAGGGGAATTCATTTAGCTGGTTTATACAAGGGGAATTCATTTAGCTGGTTTATACAAGAGGAATGCATTTAGCTGGTTTATACAAGAGGAATGCATTTAGCTGGTTTATACAAGAGGAATGCATTTAGCTGGTTTATAGAAGGGGAATGCATTTAGCTGGTTTATACAAGGGGAATTCATTTAGCTGGTTTATACAAGGGGAATGCATTTAGCTGGTTTATACAAGAGGAATGCATTTAGCTGGTTTATACAAGAGGAATGCATTTAGCTGGTTTATACAAGGGGAATGCATTAGCTGGTTTAGACTCACCTCTTGTGGACGGGGCTCTCAGAGAGGATTCGTTTCCTGAGCCAGACGAAATGGAAAACCTCCTCTTCACTTTGGAATGTGGCAAGTTAAAGCTAATGTCATTGGTCTGCAGGAAAGGAAAACATGAAAATTGTCTGGAAGATCCAAAATGGGCATAGAGGGTTACGTGGCTCACAAGACATCTCCTGCCCAGCTCCGCTTTGCCAGGCAGTCATCTCCTGTTGGTTGTTAAGTTCTCATGTTATCCCTACCACTTCCCCTTTGCCAGGGAGCTGTCTCCTGTGGGCTGTTTAATGTTCCCACCTAATCCCCCACCAGCTCTGCTTTGCCAGGGAGCTGTCTCCTGTGGGCTGTTTAATGTTCCCACCTAATCCCCCACCAGCTCTGCTTTGCCAGGGAGCTGTCTCCTGTGGGCTGTTTAATGTTCCCACCTAATCCCCCACCAGCTCTGCTTTGCCAGGGAGCTGTCTCCTGTGGGCTGTTTAATGTTCCCACCTAATCCCCCACCAGCTCTGCTTTGCCAGGGAGCTGTCTCCTGTGGGCTGTTTAATGTTCCCACCTAATCCCCCACCAGCTCTGCTTTGCCAGGGAGCTGTCTCCTGTGGGCTGTTTAATGTTCCCACCTAATCCCCCACCAGCTCTGCTTTGCCAGGGAGCTGTCTCCTGTGGGCTGTTTAATGTTCCCACCTAATCCCCCACCAGCTCTGCTTTGCCAGGGAGCTGTCTCCTGTGGGCTGTTTAATGTTCCCACCTAATCCCCCACCAGCTCTGCTTTGCCAGGGAGCTGTCTCCTGTGGGCTGTTTAATGTTCCCACCTAATCCCCCACCAGCTCTGCTTTGCCAGGGAGCTGTCTCCTGTGGGCTGTTTAATGTTCCCACCTAATCCCCCACCAGCTCTGCTTTGCCAGGGAGCTGTCTCCTGTGGGCTGTTTAATGTTCCCACCTAATCCCCCACCAGCTCTGCTTTGCCAGGGAGCTGTCTCCTGTGGGCTGTTTAATGTTCCCACCTAATCCCCCACCAGCTCTGCTTTGCCAGGGAGCTGTCTCCTGTGGGCTGTTTAATGTTCCCACCTAATCCCCCACCAGCTCTGCTTTGCCAGGGAGCTGTCTCCTGTGGGCTGTTTAATGTTCCCACCTAATCCCCCACCAGCTCTGCTTTGCCAGGGAGCTGTCTCCTGTGGGCTGTTTAATGTTCCCACCTAATCCCCCACCAGCTCTGCTTTGCCAGGGAGCTGTCTCCTGTGGGCTGTTTAATGTTCCCACCTAATCCCCCACCAGCTCTGCTTTGCCAGGGAGCTGTCTCCTGTGGGCTGTTTAATGTTCCCACCTAATCCCCCACCAGCTCCGCTTCACCAGGGAGCTGTCTCCAGTGGGCTGTAGAATGTGCCCACATTATCCTGACCAGCTCCACTTTGCCAGGCAGTCATCTCCTGTTGGTTGTTAAGTTCTCATGTTATCCCTACCACTTCCCCTTTGCCAGGGAGCTGTCTCCTGTGGGCTGTTTAATGTTCTCATGTTATCCCTACCACTTCCCCTTTGCCAGGGAGCTGTCTCCTGTGGGCTGTTTAATGTTCTCATGTTATCCCTACCACTTCCCCTTTGCCAGGGAGCTGTCTCCTGTGGGCTGTTTAATGTTCTCATGTTATCCCTACCACTTCCCCTTTGCCAGGGAGCTGTCTCCTGTGGGCTGTTTAATGTTCCCACCTAATCCCCCACCAGCTCTGCTTTGCCAGGGAGCTGTCTCCTGTGGGCTGTTTAATGTTCCCACCTAATCCCCCACCAGCTCTGCTTTGCCAGGGAGCTGTCCTCTGTGTGCAAACATCATTCCTCGCTAGTGAATGAAGGGTTTTATAACAGGAATGCAGAGAAAAACCAGTGGGTGGGTATATTTGAAATCAACCTCTACAATTTATATTGCAAAGTGCTGACTGAGCCACTTTTAAGCAGAAGGTTGTATAACAGGAACTAAGGAGGCCAGAACACAATCTGGGGGGGCCCAAAACAAAAAAGAAACCTATCATCATCAGTCCACAAACAATCCTAGTTAATAATCCACTTCAGTGGGTGAGCAGTCAGTTCCAGACTGTGTTGTCAGGGCTGTACTCATCTAAACTTTTCGAGGGGGATTTTTTCTTTTTTTTAGGGGGGGGGGGGGGGGGGGGGGGAGGAGGGATGGGCATAATCACTTCGTGAAACTGAAATGAAAAAACAGTCCAACAATAGTTATCCACATTTTTGCCCTGGGAACTATGTATCCTCGTCCTGTGAGCTGTTACCCAGCTAATGTCACATTTTCACAGGATGGGGAGGGGGGGGGGGGCATTGTAAAATGCTCCTCAAGTGAGCAAGATTGCTACACAATGTCCGGCACTATTTCAAAGGCATGCTGTATTAGCAGAGAAATTTAGGCCCCATACTAGTTACTCAAAGTCACAAGGTACTGTACCATAACTGTAAGCCAGTATACCTCCTACTATAATCTCACTACTGTTTTCACATGGCACATGCAATGAGGCCTTCTCATTTTCATCAGTTTCATACCTTCATAGACTATCATAGATGCTACAGTGTTGTTTACTACAGTATATAATGAGAGAAAACTGTTTACCTGTATCTCCACCAAGTAAGTGGGGTACCGCCTCCCCCAGGAGTCCTGCTCAGTGTCATAATGTGTCACCACCATCCACCATGGGTTTACCTTTAGAAGGAAAAGAATATGTTCGGCTGGTGAATACCAACTCAGGGAAGTGTCTAGAAAATTCACCAGTAAAGGGAACCAGGAAAGGAACCCCAGCAATTTTTATTAGTGGATGAGGCTGATGAACACTCGCTTCTGTTCTTGACTAGTGCTCACATATCGAAGCAGGGTCGTAACCAATCCCCACCTGCTTCGGTTATCGGTAATTCCTCCCTGTTGCTTAAATGCACTAAATGCAATTGCAATAAATTCAAGTTTGACTCCCTGGCAGCAAGTGGTTTGTTTTGACCACAGTCTACTGTCTACCCTAATAGGCTAATACCCCATGGCTTACGAGATGTTACCCCCATGGTTGGAGAGGCAGCAAGCGGTACAGGTATATATGCATACAGGCTGTCCTTCCATGGCTGATGTATACTATCAATCTCACATTTAACGATAATCCCCCCATTGCTGCTGGGCTGTTACCCCATGACTGGAGGGGCAAGCAGGCAGTACAGGTACTACCATCCATGATCAAGGCATGTCCTCCCATGGCTGAGCCCTGATGTCTATTGTCAATCTCACATTTACCCCAATACCCATGGCTGCTGGGCTGTTACCCCATGACTGGAGGGGCAAGCAGGCAGTACAGGTACTAGGTGGACCATCCATGATCAAGGCATGTCCTCCCATGGCTGAGCCCTGATGTCTATTGTTTACTTCACACTTGATGGACTATTTACCCCCGAACCCCATTGCTGCTGGGCTGTTACCCCATGACTGGAGGGGCAAGCAGGCAGTACAGGTACTACCATCCATGATCAAGGCATGTCCTCCCATGGCTGAGCCCTGATGTCTATTGTTTACTTCACACTTGATGGACTATTTACCCCCGAACCCAATGGCTGCTGGGCTGTTACCCCATGACTGGAGGGGCAAGCAGGCAGTACAGGTACTAGGTGGACCATCCATGATCAAGGCATGTCCTCCCATGGCTGAGCCCTGATGTCTATTGTTTACTTCACACTTGATGGACTATTTACCCCCGAACCCAATGGCTGCTGGGCTGTTACCCCATGACTGGAGGAGCAAGCAGGCAGCACAGACCTGTACCATCCACGATCCAGGCATGTCCTCCCAAGTTGAGTAAAGAGGTACAGGGTACCAATAAAACAATCGAAACCAACAAACTCCCCAGGACACACTTCAAATAGACTAAATAGTGTTAAACTAAACAAACAGCAATCTTATGTACACAATGACAACATTTTCAGGACAATATACTGCTGATTGAGCAGTGATACTGCTGACATCACGGTTACTGTTTGGCTTGACAAAAGTAACTGGGCAAAAGAAGAAAAGGGATGTATACGGCAAACAATGGAAGCCCGGAAGCCTGGTATCATTAGCGCAATCCGGGTTTGAGGGTGACATCAAGTGACAAGTGTGGCAATGATAGCCCATCCAGGGAATTTTTCCAGAGTCGGTTGCACACTGAAATGTGCATACCCAAATGTGGGTCTACTGCCCTAACAGGGCTGGGTTTTGGATTGCCCCCCCCCCCCTCCACCTTCTCCACATTGCCACAGGACAGGAAATTTCTGATAAAAAGAGTTAGGCAAGGTATAATGAGGAGACCAAACTTGCTGCTATTGGTCAGGGTCACAGGGAAGTAAAGAGTATGAGAGAACAGTTCCTGCACTTGTAAGCAATCCGGGAAGTTGGCGAGCATGGGCCTATCTTAAAAGCTACTGTTTGGGCCCTGGTACAGGACAAAGTTACTGGCATTATTATTTTAGTATACCCCAATGTGTGATAGTTCAAATGCAAGTAGATTTAACCTGGTCTCTTTTCAGCACAATAAAGCCATATGGGCAGGGCCCTTTTCGGCTAGCCGCTCCTGTCGGGCCCCGTACAGTCACAGGTTGCTGGCACATTTGTCCTTGTTCCTCTTCAGCTGAATAAATGCATGATTTACCCCCCTATTGTGCCCCCCCCCCCCTCACTGTAAGTACAGGGTACACCACGGCAGCAACACATTTGATTGAATCCTACTCACCTACCAACACAACCAGGCCATCAAATCTTTTGTCTCTTTTCAGCTGAATAAACCATCCAGGCTCCCGGACTAGTAGCTATGTGAGTCGGCAGGGGCGGCAGTGACCCACACTAGCTTTTGTCAACCTGCACAAGCTAAAATGAAGCTCATTCGACCCTCACAAATTCTTCTCCAAATACCTTAAACCAGCCTCAAATAATCATAATACATCTCTTACTAGTAAAAAGTAGGCCAAGTGATGAATACATCCCTCTAGAATGTTACAAATTTTTTTAAAGGGGTCCTGCCACTCCAACAAACTCATGGGGCTGCGATTTGATTTTGTGCAACCCACACTCAAATTGATCTAGCTACATTCTGCTATAGAATACTTACATCAAATGAAGTGGGAACTCTGATCTATCAGTGAGAATACCAAACACTATATACTAATTGCTATAATGAGCTGTACCACCAGGCACCAACCAAGAACAGGGAACCGGATATATGAGCGAAAAGACCTTCATTGCAATACATACTTATATTAGCATTTCCCTCACTGCAATATACCCACCACATGTGCTGCTCCACACCAAACTGTACCAGTCTCAAGACTGTTAATATTACTGTATCATATCGAAAAGTATGATACTTCAAAATTCTTTCATGTATTCCTGTATAACTGTTTGAAATACAAATGTGCTAATTTGTACAGAGAACAAGCTAGGCCGCAATGTTACTGTAGGCCAGTTTATGGTTGCATTGTACTATGGGCCTAATAAAGTCCACCCGTCAAATATAACAGATTTCTTTTGAGCCCCCTTTACACTGCCTGCGTTGGGGTCCCCATGGTTTGCACATCGTTTGTACCAGTTCGTGCCAATGGCGGGAAGTGTTTGTGGCAGCATGCAGGGAATGTGAGCCATGCGGATACAAACTCAAGTTGGAGTAGACTAGATTGGCTCTGTGGACTTCAGGACACTGAAGTGGTAGTGATAGCCAGCATACCACTTCTACCATAATTGACACAAACCATTCTCAGTTGAAGACTGGTCTATAACTTTTATCCTTCACAAAAATTGCAATATCAGGTTCACTTTATCATCCTCAACAATGATAGATGGGTGTGTCAATGCATCCATTCTGTTGAGCCCTAAGTGCGATGACTGATCATGTCTGTTTAAGCGAGGGGGCAGGTTGGGTCGAATGCAATTTGACAAACTGTACATAGATAATACCATCAATTATCATTCTCTTGACAGTCTTTCACACAGAGCAAATGTATTTATAGTTTCCTCTCCAAAATTGACAAAAAATGACATGACTCCATGCCATCCAGGGCGAAATTGAAAATTAGGGCAAGTCACTACAATCCCCAGGATTGAAACAATTTTTCATGAACTTAACCGATGGTATGATTGTTCTTTCATCGTACCAGCTGTCTGGACATCAGAAATGAACGATTCCTGCAAGAAAAGAGAGACCACGGTAAGATAGCAATTCAATCTGGGGCAAATCATCAATCACAATGTTCCCTTGCAATTGAAACCAACGAGAAAAATGTTTAAAACTTCGTAAGAACATCTGTTTTTTTTTTACCTATCCTGTTATGAAAGCTTGTCTGATATATGCCTCTCACTGCCTGTCATTACAAATCAGAGTAAATGTACATCAATTTCAATATGTCCTGTTTAAATAATTCCAGGAAGAACCAGTTTCGAAAATGCTTAATATGTATCTTTAACTTTTCAAACCCACTTGAAAATAACCAGTGACTTAGTTTATTTAGTTTAGTTTAGTGATAGAGGGTCATGAGGACATACCCCTCATAAACGACCCCGAGCCACAACCTCCCAAGGAAAGAAAATGAACCACACTCGAACTAAATATAATACGCCTGATTCCTGAAAAATAAAACCAAGACTGTTTCTTGAACTCAGTCACAATCTTAGAGCAAACAACATTTGCAGGGAGGTTATTCCACTTATTGATCACTCTCTGCGAGAAGAACTCTTTACGAATGTCCATTCCTCAGCGCTTGCCCCGACGAAGCTTGAGACAGTGGCCTCTATTTTGAATAACATTGGACAATTCACGGAAGTAGTTGAAAGACAGGCCAACGAGTCCATGGACAATTTGAAACCGCTGTATCAAGTCACCCCGATTCGCCTCAGCTCCATGGTAATTAGACCGAGACGCCTTAATCTCCTCGTACGATAAATTTTTCAGACATTTTTTGGAATCATCTAGTTGCCCTACGCTGACGGTCTCAATACCTGGCTTTTCTTTTGCAAAGTAGGGATTCCACACTTTGTACAGAATACCCTAGGTGCGATCTCACCAGTTGCTTAACATCCGGACAACATTCATTAATCAAGGAAACTGAATGACGTCTAATCAAGCCACTAATCCATACGCTCTTCTAGTCAGCTTGGCACACTGCTTGGAAGGTTTCAAAGAAGAATCAAACAAACTCTAAGATCTTTTTCTGAAATCACCTCCTGAATCTTTCGCCATTACTTGAAGGAAGCGTTGCGATTGGTTAAAACCACATGCGTGACTTTGCATTGTGGACATTGGAGAACATTTGCCAGTCGGAAGACCATTGGAAATTATATCCAGATCCCGCTGAACAATTTGCAGCATCATCATTCTAACCGACCTCCCGATACAACTTAGTATCGTCTGCGAGCTTCTTAACCCTTGAATCACCAGAACCTTCAAGATCGTCCCTATTCCGCCATAAAACCGGGCGGCCCAAGAGCGTCCCTGGGAGAACACCCCTAGTGACCTTTTGCCAAGAAGACGTACCGCCCATTAATGACACTGGTTGTTCCTATTATGAAGCACTCACGAATCCACTTGAGGACATCCCCTTCATACCAAAGCCTCCAACCTGACAAGAGCTCTCATTAGAACCTTGTCAAAAGCTTTCTGAAAGTCCAGGAAAATTATATGAACAGCATGTGCCGTTGTCAACAGAACATGTCAAACATCTTCCCATAACTTCCAAGAATTAGTCAAACCCAGGACGCTTTCTTCCTAACACATGCTGAAACCTAATCCGACTATGCTCATTGAAATATTCAACCAAATGCCCGAATGATTGATTCCATGACCTGCAGACACACTAGTAAGACTGACTGTCCTGTCATTACAAGGAAGAGACTGTTTACCTTTCTTGACAATAGGAGAAACATTAGGTCTCCTCCATCATTCCTGAACAATACCTTCTTGTAGAGGCTTATTGAAAATAATAGCAGATCGGACCAGTACCCAACTCGTCGGCAAGGATTTTAGTACGAAATGATAAACTCCCGTCAGGACTCCCGGATCTTTATCACTTTTGAATCTTCTTCAGTTTCTCCCTTTCCTCAACCAGACAAACACACCAGCTACCAATACTCTGATTCCCCCTCACATAAGATAAAAATGGCACGCGGGATTCTCCCTTGAATTAGAGCAATCTGCCCCTCTCGAAATCAAGTTTAGCACCAGAAACTAAACCTGCCAAGCTTTTGCTGAACTTTGAAATGCTCCAGATCATACACGGACCCAAAGAACTATAAAGTTGGCCATGAAGTTGTCGCTTCAGTTAGGCCAGAAAAAACTTCCCTTTCATCCGAGGCTTCTTTTTCTTACTGCGACGGTTCCTCCAAGGAACGAAACTTTCATAACCTCGTTAACCTTTTCATGAAACCATTCAAGAGTTCAACAGCATTCGCCTTTCCTACAATTTATGCCAATCTACTTTGCTAAAAAACCTGGAAATGCCTCACATCGGCCTTCGCGAACAAGAAAAGCTCTACACTCTGTGGATTTGAACAGAACAAGACACATTGAAAGTTAAAATTTCGTGATCACTTGCACCGAGCTTACCCAAGCATTCTACATTTATCAACAGACTCTGGATCACTGCTCAAAACTAAATCCAAAAATATATATCTTTCTGGTAGGAAAATGTACATGCTTTAGAAAGGAACATCCTGCTGACATTGAAAAAGCCAAATCCATAACTGCCACTAGTACCATTATCTGGATAATTGAAATCACCCATAATAATTGTACTGTTCCCAGAACTTCTGAAAGCAGTCGGAAAAAAGAGTTGTTGTCTTCAGAGCTATTTGGAGACGGTACACACGCCAACCTAAAAAGACCTGGGAACCCAAGATGAGTTAGACGGATTTCACATCAATCCGAGTTGACAAAACTTACAACAATATCGGCCTTCTCATAACAAATATAATCTGCGTGGTAGACTAAGCCTAGCGCTCACACAACCACAAGCACAATAGGTTTGCTTGGTCCGAATATTGATAATCCTTTGTCTCTTATAGGTGCACCTTGACACACTGAACACTCCAATCTATGAAACAGCTTCCTGAATACAACCATGTTTCCTCCTCCCCCTGGTGGCCAGATCTGTTGGGGGCTACAATACTGCTGGTGACGACGCTTACCGTGAAGGTTAAAGTACTTCCTCTCCCACCATCCACTTGATAGTCTATCCTCCTGTTTCCTTTTCGATGATTTGAAAAAAGAAACACTAAGTGACAATCAGTGCCACATGATTGACACAGTTTCACACTTGTGACCTGGCAGCCGCTGAGTGGATGATTAGTTTTGCCATGCAACAATAGAATTAGTGATTAGCATTTTGGACAATCAACAACTGAAATCCACACTTCCTGTCATCTACTTCTATGAATGCGCAGAATCATGATTTTGCTGTGAAGCTATTTCAAAATCTCAATTAAATGTGCTACTGGATCTTTTATAAACCAGAAATCACCTGGCTGTTAAACAACTGCCCAACATACTATATCCCCAAGTGATGAGGTAACTAAAACTCTTATAAAATGATGAATAATCAGACAAAATTCATTCAGTCAGCCACAGGCCCACTTTCAAACTTTCCACTGCCAGGCTCCACCACTGCCGGATTTGCTGACAGCGCTGAGTCCGGTGTGAAACGCTCACAGCCACAATCCATAAATCCCCGAACACTTCAGGTTCGGGATATGATTAGGGCCCCTATTATGGGAACATAATAGCTCTCTACAACCCTCAAGCGATGTTGTTGCGGGTTTTGACAATTGATGACGTTTCAAGGCAAGACATGCCGGAATACTCTCAGAAGATGCTAACTATCTTCACATCAACTGAAATAATATCTTCTAAATTGGCTCTCCTTTTGGGGCACCGCTTAAGTTCATTATTCATAAACGACTGTCAAGGCAAGGTAATGGTCAAGCTCTTGCCCTGATGAATCGACCGGGCTGGTACTTTTAGGACTTCTTCAAGGATGAACCCTAAGCTCAGCAATTCTGATGGACATGCTGCAATCCCTGCCTCGTGGATTGTAACATGCCTACCTTCAAGGAAGCCCAAGAGGGCATTGAGGCATTTGCGTGAAGGTTCCTGGGGGCCCTCAGTGCATCTTCAGAGCTTCTGGGCTGGTTGGTTGGGCAGGCTGTTCACGGATCATTGTGCGGTCTCTCAACTGCTCCGCTTGGATCTCTGGCGTCATCGCAACTGATTGGAGAACAGAACTTAACGTCGGACTTCTTCCCTATCGGGGTGATCCGGGTGAAATGTTCGGGACTGCAATAAATTCGTTATCTGGATATACTCTCCTTTCAGTGCCTGGCGAAGTCCTTGTTAGAATCAGATTCGCTTCAGTGCGTGCGCCGTCGTTCTTGCATAGTGTCCTGACATTGGGGCTTCACTTCCAGAAAGTCAACTGTAAATCACATCGCTCCATGTCCTATCTGAAGTAGCTTTCTCTCAGCAAACGTCTGCAGGTTTTCACGGTCGTGTAGGGAGAGAGGCTCTTTGGAGAATCCTCGGACACAGGCGTGGTATGCCACCTACTCTTTGTGCACTGGTATCCCTCTGCGGTACAGCGTGCTGCTGTGTCTCTACTTCCTTCCAGTTTCTTGGTGAAGTCAGGGTTGCTGAGTGCTGACCTGGACTATGCATTGCTTGCTGCTGATGCTTGTCAAAAACGTGAAATCTTGGCTGTATGCCCTTTATAGTCCAGGCCTGGGGCCAATCAATTGTGGCTTTATGTTTCATGGACTGAAAACGAAAAGGCTCAATATCCAGTACTCTGGGAATGTGTGATATTCTGTAAGTGCGGTTGACTGTGTTCAGGTGTTAGGCAAGAATGTATAGGACTAAGGACACCAAGTTTCGTTTTCTACTTTTGGCAGTTGGCAGTGTAATTAGTAGCTCTTGTCTCAGCGTGCCACCCTGAGGTCAGTGGACCATGCCATAAACTTGAATTTGTGGCCGCCATCGGGTTTTTTCCTGTCTACTATATTCTAGTGAGGCTTGGTATTCACTACCCGGGGGGAAAAAGAGAGTCACTTCGCTGCAATCCTGCTATCATTTGTAGAGCCGCAGAGATGGTGAAGGTTTGGTTGCCTGATTTGTGACGGTCTGCAGCGTTGTCTCCAACATATTTGGACAGCTCTCTTGGTCTCTATTCCCTTGAAACTAGGCAAAACCAGGTTTTTTTCAGTGTTCGTTTTCAAACAGCAATGCTCTGGTCACTCGACCATATAGATTGATCTGTTCTGTCATGCCTTACCTCAATCAGGCCCCAACTATCCAAAACCTACACAAATATATTTTTGTTTGGCTGCCCAACCCTATCCTGCTGGCCCACGGTAGATTAGTAAAGCATGACGAGTAACTCCGTTGTATTCCTGAATACAGGGTGTCATTTTGCAACAGGACTTACCATAAGTACTTTGTGAGCCCAACATGCCACAAACTGTTTTATTCCAGGCTACTTAATTAATTTTTTTCAGGTTTTCTATGTATATACCCATGATGGGACAGCCAGGGTCACATATTTTTCTTATTTTCAAATGCTGCTGCCTGCTCAATACAGTGACTAGAACTTGTTTCCAATTGTCTAGGTTCCTGGATGTCCTAAACCCAGGAGCCTAAAACCGTAGATATCTCCTGTAGTAAATTGTTCTTGTTCGTAAGCATTGATGGCAGGCCGTATTCTGACTGCTGGTCTTCGACACCCTATTTGGCAAGGCATCAGGCTCGTATGCATGACATGCACTTCGCCAGCTGCTCTCTGGATAAATTTTGTCACACACAGTTTCAGATGGATTGCCTTCCTGCTGATATCACCGTATGTGTTATTTAGCATAGTTCTGTTGCTCTTCAAATGACCACACCAGAGCATAACTTTGTCCCTGATCACTCAGTGCCCATGCGTGGTGAAATAATTCACCGGTATCAATAAGACGAGCATGCTGATGCAGGTAATGTTTCAGTAGTGCTCCCCGAAATGGTATAATCTGATTATACCATTTCCGATTATTAATCTCAACTTTAATTCTAATATCAGTAAACATGGATTGAAAACCTGTTTTTGCATCATCTTCGTAGTTTTGTACGTTCCATAATGTATTTCCGGAATTGTGATTATTCTGTAGATTGATAATAATGTTGGAACATAAAAAGGTGTCTGGTCTATATTGTTTAATTTTGATAGTGAATAATCTGTTAGCATAATCTGTATTTTTTTCTCAACTTTGCTGCTTTCCGATACATACCAATTTGCCATAATCGGCCCGGTTCCGATTATCGTTTGAACACTAGTTTACAGTACTATATCCAAAATCAGTGTGCCTATGCATTGGCCTATCATACAGATATCGCTGGCTCAGTCGTACTACTACTACTACTCGTTATAGCCTCTCCTCTCCTTCTTACTTCGCTGATACATCTCATCACCACATATACATTACATTTTCCGCACTGATCTTCACTGTGATCGTGGCCATGAACACCGGGCGAAGACTCCCTTCTCTTTTCGAATAGTTCCCAGACATCACGAGGCAGGGGTGAAGAAATTTTCTCGTCTCGGACCGCATTTATCTCCCCCGCCGACCGACATGAGTGCAGCTTTACTCGAGCAGCCACTTATCTTACCCAAGAAGGATCGGGGTGGAAATTGGTTATCATTGTTGACATGCAAGTTTGAACCAGGGACCTTCAGTATGGAGGCTGTCACCACTACTGTTCCTGCCACCTGAACCACTCAGGCTATGTTTTCCTACACTAAACTCAGTAGTTGTTACTGGCAGCAACAGCCAACACTTGGAGGGTCCCCTCAAAATCAAACTAAGGAACATAGGCCTACATCTTTTCATAAAACATACTGAACTGAGTCTTTGAGAGATCATTGGACTTGTCCTATATCCTTACAACTCAGGTTTTCAGAGAGTTATTCTTCTCTGAGCAGAAAATTCAGAACACCAATTAATATGAATTAAATTTGAGATGCGAACTGTTCTTGTTAGTAATATAGCCTAGATTTTGGTGTTTGTGCGAAACAGTGACTGTGTGATGTAGCTTAAATCGCCATGTCCCGATCTATATCCCGAATACAACAGATGGGTCACGACTTTATGACTTACAGCAGAGCATGTGTGCCTTTCAGGTCCTGTTCATCCCGTCGCGTCATCCTCGGCGCTTCCTGCCTCGGATTTTGGGCCGAGGTCGGGTCGAGGCCGGACAATATTTTTTTGCTATTAAATAAAATGAAGAACAAATGAAATTTTTATGTCACAAATGATGCTTCTGATTTTTTTGAATTTCGCACAGAGGCTTAACTAAGTATACTCCGTATCACCCAAAAACGCCGATAAAAATTACTTGGCACTGCGCTCGGCTTCGGCCGTGCAATGCCTCATTGGCAGTGCTAGAGTTCCGGCTGCCTAGCAAGCTCGCTGGCCATAGGCATCTTACAGTACTGAATTCACTTGCAACTGCAAGTGCAACACGTACATACGATATGTATAGAATTTGTGTCCAAGCAGCAAATCCTGCACTGGCGCGGTCACGAGTGAACACTCACTCACTCACTTTCCACTCATTTCGTAGTAAGTTTGCGAAGTGAAATTCTAGTCTTGAGTGCAATAAAACTGTGCATAAGCCTGGACCATTAAAATACAAAGAATGTGGTCTGTGCTGCAGATCGTGAATGTATTTATTATTCAATATAAATTTATATTTTGCGGGGACTTGGCACAGTCCTAGGCCTAAAAGGTACTACGTCTGCAGTGATTGAATTGCAATTTTGTATTCAAAAGATTATCTAAACACCATTTAGTACTATCTGTCAAATTAGGCTAACTGACACTGTAGTCTGTAGTGTGTGCATGAAGAATCACCCAACATTTTCTGATTCCTTCATTATATCCCCACATGGGGATATTGGCTCTGTCTTCGCCAGCGCCATCGCCGCCGATGGAAAATTTCCATGTTAGCGCGTAACTCTCCAACTCATTGTACGGGTTGACTTGAAACTTTGCACACATGTTTATCGAATAGAATATAGGATGAGTTCAAAAGTGGGCGTCGCCCCACTACCACGAGGGCGGGCATCTTGGATTTGTGACGTAACTTTTTTATCGCTGTTTGCTGTTTTTGAACATGGCGATTCGTTTTGAGACTAACTTCGTTTAGCCCTGGAAACCCCCCCCGGTTCAGACGTTTATCGATGAGATCGACCCTGTCTCTCCCGGCCCACTGATTGCTCAATTTTTTTGGATATATATGATACGTTGTGGTTCACCCGCCAGGCGGTCTAGTTTATGATTGACAATCATTGACTTCAGTCAAAGGAATCTATGCAGTCATGACAGTGTGTGTGATACCTGGATTGTTAAAAAGATTACTCGACCCCACCCTTGGTGGATCAAGCTCATACTTGGTATGTGGGTTCCCCATAGAGTACATGATCCCTATTGTTTTTTTCGGTCAGGCCAAAGGTCATCTGAGGTCAACAACTTCAAGGCAGTCAAGGTATCACTAAGCCTCTTGACTCTCTGGTTTGGTTTTGTCATTAGGTTTGAGTCACTGTATGTTTTGGAATTGGATTGATATTGAGTGAATGTGTTGCCTAGCCAAGATCACTGCAGATATAAAAAAAAAAAAAAAGTGTCGTACACACATTGATTGGATGGGAGGTCATCTGCTAATCAAGCTCCACAGCCTTTTGGAAGCCGGATGGTGCAGCCAGACAGAATCAAGTACTCTGCTTGTTGTGATGGATAGGAATGGCTATCGGTCCCAGCTAGTGGCTAGTAATAGTGGAAAGAGTGATAGCCAGGCGGCTGCACCCACACCGGGCCAAAGCTTTCTCCACAGATGCGGGAATACTTGATGTTTTCAAGATGAGTGCGTGTCCTGAAGGGTCCTTAGCATCTAAGGCTAGTACCTGTTGCCTGTGGCACTTATGAAGAGTCATAGTAAGAGTGTATTTAATGTGATGGTATAAGTACAACCTTTATACGCAAATCTCACAAGCATAAACAGTTCCGACTGCATTCAATTTCTTCATTCTGAGTACTGAATCAAGAATAAAATTGTTGCATATCAATTGTGCTGGTCAATCCTCATTTTTGGGACTTCAAACCTTTTGTCTCATAAGGACGAGCTGTAGCAATGGGGAAGACAAAACAAACGTATTTATGATTTTTTAAAACACTGTAATTAAAATTTATGTATTATAATATTGTCGGCCTTGCGCCTCGAAAGGTGCGGCCTCAGCATCGGATTGGCAGCGGGCCTCGACTACAACACTGGTCACCGGTACAGAACAAAAACTATCAAAAAGAAAGATAGGACCTATAGTAGGAAAACAACTCCAGGGTCAGCCGAGGGCTGACGTTTGTGGTTTTTAACAGGGGAAGAAAAAGGGACTTGGCATGCTGGGAGGCAACAGCACTTCGGTGTTTACTTTAAAACCTGAAATGAAAAACTTGTAAACAAAATGGGCTGTGGAATAAACAGAATCCTTACTGAAACTGTGATGAAATGAATTGGGAAGAAAAAATCAACTTACCACATGATTGAATACAAATCGTGGCAATCCGGGTTGTCTTTCCTCCCGTACAGGGACAGCTAATTGCTGTAACTAGGCAATTCATGAACTAGTCTACAGTTGTTAATCAGTTGATTTAACATTTAATGTTGTGGCCTACAATTCAAATACTGACAAATTACTGACAAAAACTGAAAGTTTATAACTTCAATGATGCGTGACAGACAGTAAACTGTGAGTGGTGGTTCTGGTATAACTATACTAGGAGGCCTAGGTGGCTAAACAAGAACTTGAATTGAATAGAACAAAACCAATTTGGCAGATAGTCATCAAAACTAGAATAGAAACCATCAAGTAAATTCCCTCCAAGTGCAAGATGGACTCAAACACGATTTCCGAAAATGTAAACAACACGTGGACACTGATGCTGAACAAAACAGGAACATATCGACTCTCTTCAGCTCTGTTGCACAACATCATATGATCATACGACGTATTGTAATACGTGCGACATGCATGAATATCATATCGAAGGCTCGCCGGACAATCACGTACTTTCACGGTATGTTGCAATCTGCCGGTACAATCATGGTGTTGACCAGCTCATAATGGGAAATTTAGCCAAACAAAGTTACTGTATGCAAGTACTGTATGTTCGGCTAAAAGTAATTGTGGAACTTTCGCGGGGACTTATGGCCACTCTTGCTACATTTTCTTCCACTACTTTGAGCGATTGCGTCACATGAGAGAGGAAGATATATCCCGGAATTTCCGAAAGGAGTGATTCCCACTGCAAGTGCCATCGTGAGGCATGAGAGGACACATCTGGCATGAGTGTGGCGCGGATGTGTTGCAAAGGAGGACCCGGAGACTTGAGAGGAGGAGGGGGAGGGGAAGAGGGGGGGGAGGGGGGCGTGGGGGGGGGAGGGGGGGGAGGGGGAGGGGGAAGGGAAGGGGGGACCTGAATTAGCGGGGTCTGGTGGTTCGCAGGCCGGGACATGTGACCGACGCTATCGGGCGCTATACAAGGCGATAGCCAATAAGTATCTCGCCTGGTTGAGCGATCGGCGGGTTCTATATTCACTACACACCTGCGGCGCGCAGCGGGAGGTGGGAGGGGGGGGGGGGGTGGTCGGGGCGCTTCCCCCCAAAATTGAAGTGGGGGGGTGGGCTAGTGGGGGTGGTGTGGGGGGGGGGGGGTTCCGCCCTAAAATTTTGACCTAATGAAAATTTGAAATAACCCAACATCGACATTTAAAATATAATTATCGATCTGCGGAACATGATGGAATATAACAATTAGATTATAACAGGCTAAATAAATGTGTTGAACAATAGATCCTTTCGAAGTTCAACAAATGTTGCGTACCGAACCCGTGCCGCCTGGTTCGCGATATTCGCAGCTTGTAGCGGAAATATGTCATCTTGCCAGGTTCAACCAGTCAGTCTAGATCGACTAGATACTTAAGGCTTAGCTGTGCGCCTAAACTTCGTCAAAAAGAAGGAGGAAACGCGTTAGCATTTTTGGCAATACAAGTGGGGAGGACCGCCTGACTGTAATGCTAGTCTCTTGACTAGGCTATAGATTATTCAAGATGGACAATAATAACCGCTGTATGTACAAGGACACAATACTCAGCAACAAAAGTGACATTTGAAACAAAAATAGTCGTTCTTAGATTAAACATAAGAAGAGTTTGTGCTTGCATTGTTTGTTCCGCTTTATGATGGAACATGAAGAAATACCCCAAATGAATGTCTGTGAATGACTTTATCATTACGTACGTTTCAAAAAAAACAAATAAGAACACTACCATGCATGATTTATGTATTCAAAACGTATACTGAAAATGCTATAAATGCGTACAGATATGTGCGGATACAACAATAAATATTTGAAAGGCCTTGATTCCCTTGTTTGTTTACAACACTTATCACCAAGTGAAAAAGGCGGGACGTAGCTAGGGTCATATGATTAGGGGTGAGAATTACAAAAATTCCAACTGGCAGATTCATTTTTCAACTCACCCCCACCCCCCCCCCGCTACTGAAAGGTCCTTTTGGCGTTCTCGTTTTGTCATTTGGGGGGCTCTCTGTTTTATTTTAAAAAGTTTTTGTAAACTTTGTGAAGAATGGATCAATCGAGACCAAGAGTTCACAGATATGGCGTTCAGTGGAGTGAGCGATTTGGACCCATCTCATCTGAGAACTGTTTGGGATGTTGGACTGGGGACTCTCTATACCAAGTGCTATTTATAGTGCATTCAGAATGGCCTTCGTGGCATCTCGGTTATTTGGAAGGTGGAAGGAGGGTAGTGGGAGGATGCCGCCACAAGCTCACAACTGACACCACATCACTGGCAGCACGTACCGAGGCTCAGTAACAGTCATGGCGTGAGAAGTTAACGTGAGCAGAGTGATGAAGTTTGATGGATGGATCTGGGGGGAGGGGGAGGGGTCTAAGGGGAGGGGGTATGTCCCCCTTAACTCTGCAAAATTTTTGCATTTCTGGTACCGTAGAGGCGATTTGGTGCAGTATAGCACTCCAAAATTCCTCATTCACTTCTAGAAATATTTCGTATTTCACGGGTCCTAGGATGCGGATTGCTTTCAGGCCCTGCGAAGGGGGGGGGGGGGGGGGGGCTGGGGGTGCTGCATGTGAGGATGCTCGAACGATGCTCGATTGCTCGAATGCTCCGAATTTGTTCCACAGATAAATAACCACTGCATCTAGGGCACGTGTCAAAACCCTGACATTTCCCAAATGGGAGGGGGACACCCAACTCCTCTCAAACCCATCCCCCGTATCAGTCGTCATTTATAGATCTTTCGGCAAATCAAAATCCCACACCCCCATCCCAACCCCCTTGCACGCCCGTGTCTGGGGCCTTAACTTCGAATAAAAAATCTAAGGGCCTAAGTAATAGGTCAGAGGGGGTCGGTGGTCAAATTGGATCTCGCAAAATCTCACGCCCGCGCAAACGTTCCATTGCCATTTCCATTGTTCCTTCCATGACCGTAACTCACTTGCATCGCATTTTATAATGTCACAGCACTCCAGGGCCCCTGCGAGGGGGGGGGGGGTGGGGGGGGGTTTGATGGGGTGCGCAGCACCCACATTTTCTGATGTTGGGTGCGGGCACCACCCCCCCCCCCCCCCCCTACCGATTTCAGGTATTGTGTCCAGCACCCCAGTCGATTTTGAGCTTAAAGGCTGTCAGGGGATCAATATTTGCACGAAAATTGGTACCCGGTTTTCGATCAGATGGCTGCATAAGTTGTTATATAGTGTACTTGAGCAACTTAATGGAAGATATTCTAATATTACCCCCCCAAATGCACTCGATATGTGATGATTGATGATTGATAGTATTGGAAAAAGAATCATGGAAGTGTCTTATACTTGTTTTATGAAATCTTCAAGGCACCTAACAATGATAAAATACCGAAAAGTTGAATTTTAAAGAAATTTTCATCTGTATGTAAAAATGTCCGTATGTGTATGTTGGCTCGCAGAACCTAGCGTCACATCAACATTGCGGGAGGGGTTTGCACATTGGCCAGGCTTCCCGGACCGGTTGTGGAAGGTGCCAGTGTAACGGTTCCTTGACGAATCTCAGCAAATTCGTTTCTATCGCCGTCGTAGTTGTGCTTTGTTAAACTTGTGTAATGGACGTGAACACGGTTAAGGCAGTAGCAAAATGACTTTTTCCGGGTGGTCTGTGAGGCTGATTTGTTTAAATTCCTTTGCCTCGCTCGGCAACTGATGACATTCTGCTTTGACGGGCACATCACCATCTAGGCATAGGCCTACCGTATGCATGGGGCCGATACATGACGAAATTTCAGTCATATTTTGATTCCTTACAAAAATAGAATCATTGCCATGGGTGGCGATTCGGAGGGGGGGGGGGGTGGGGACATGTCCCCCGAATTCTGGTGGCGGGGACACATAATATCAAACATCCCCCCAATATTTTGCGGACTGTGAAAAAAAATCATATAATCATAGTACAGTACGGCCGAAACAAACATGTCTAAAACTTCAATTGATATTAGATGTGTTAAATTTTCTGTTGAGGAAGGCCGAATGCAAAAAGAATCGTCCGGCGCGCTGTTATCCCATCTTTTCCGTTATATGCTATAATACAGTGGGCCACGTATACAATAACTTTGTCAGATTCTGGCAATATATTTTTGTCCATAGTGTCATTTCAAGTGGGGTTAAAATATAGGGAGGCACGGGAGAATTTGGTTTAGGACTGATTCATCTTGCACCCCCCTCCCCCCCCCCCCCCCCTCCACATACAACAAATGCCGGAAAGCCAAACTGCCATTTTCTTAAACCGCTGCACAAAGTTAGTCATATGAATCCTTTGTTCAGTTGGCTTGCCAGCCTGACGTTGCTTGTTTTGATAGAGATGAAAGCTTATACGTACGGAAAACAACAGGGCAGGGGATCGGGCACTTTAGTATGGAGGTTTTTTACTAATACGCGGGGCGAAACAATTCTGAGGACATGAGAAATTGAAACGAAAATTGTGATCGGAAAAATCTGAAAAATGACCAAATGTATGCTGTGGCTCAATTCCTCTGAATCAAAGGCCCGAAAAAGCACACATTTTCCGTGATAGTGATGCTCAAGACAAAAATTTTCAATCTGCGGCAGCTCCAACCGAATTGGAAGGGGTCCTCGATGGTATCTCTAGACATGGCTATGGTAGGGGAATGGGACCACGATGAAGAAATGTACGGATTAACATCGATCCGTTTCTCGGAAATTTACCTGTCAATTTCATGATGCATACTGCCATTAAGTCGCGGGAAGTGCCGTCCCTGCAGTCTGGGTGGAGGGGGGCGGGGGGGGGGTCTGTAAGACTTCTTGTACGGTACGAGTCAACTGAGTGCGCGAATTGTAATGAATAAAAGTAGATCAGTCCCTCCAAGAGTGTTTCTTGAGATAACATTTCAGAAATGTATTGTCAATTTTGGGGATGTGCTTACTGCCATAAGGCCTGGGAAGTACCGTTTCCAGCAATCTGGGGGATTCGTGTAAGGCGTTAAAATTTCCTTGTATCTATATACGAGACCCATGATGCTGGCCCAAATTGAAAGGAATAACATCAATTATTCTTCAAGAACGTTTCTTGAAATACAAAATTCTTAAAATTATTGCCAATTTTTTTTTTTTGCGGACGTGATCACTGCCATACAGCGCGGGGAATTGTGTGTTCTGCAATCTGAGGGGTCTGTACAAACGAAAATTTCCCTTGCGGCATCGATGGTGGCGGCTTGGGCCCGAATTGTAAGGAATAAACAAGTGATCAGTTACTTCAAGAACGTTTCTAGAAAACAAAATAAAATATGAATTCTGAAATTTATGCCAATTTTAGGGACGTAGCTTACTGCCATACGGTCGGGGAAATGCCGTTTCCTTCAATTTGGGGGGTCTGTAAAACATTTTTTTTTTATTACCCTAGCGTCAAAAACCGACGGTGGCGGTCCGATTGTACGGAATAAACATTCAAGAATGTTTCTTGAATAAAAAAATTCGGGGAAGGAATTATTGACGATTTTAGGGATTTACTTACTGCAATATGACCCCAGAAGTGCCGGTTCCTGCAATCTGGGGGGTCTGTAAAACTAACAATTTCAAAGTTTGAGTTAACTTTTCCCCTTACATAGAAACATGGGCTACTAGCCCGCTGTTCACTGTTATTAGCTTTTGCTCATGGGTTGCCACTGTTTCGTGCTGCTAATTAACAGTGTAGGGGACCCTTACCGCGGGTAACATCAGGGGGTTCTGTCTGATCGGAATTTGTCGGATTCGCTATGGAATAAACTTAAAAAAAGTTATGAAAAATCTCTAACCAAATGAAAATGACCGAAAAGTAGGGTTTTTGTGTGGGGGATAGGGTGAGGGGTCTTTTGTCAGGGAAGCTTAGCACCCCCAGTATGAAATCGTCGCAGGGGCTGGTTTGTTTTCTCGCCAAATCGAATCGAGAGCAATCATTAAAGTTCTAGTAAATAGATTTCACTTTTCAGAGGGACCGCCATGCCCCCCTTCTCCCAATCTAGAGAATTTTTGCATTTCAGGTGGACTTTAGATGTATCTGATCATCATGACCTCCTAAATATTCACGTCCCCCCATTAAATAAGTTAGGTTTGCATTTTCACGTCCTTAGATGCGACTTGCTACTCAAGGACTTGTGATTTTTCTGCAATTTTACTGAAATTCTATGGGCAAGTAAGTGGCTCTTTAACTAGGGGTGGGTAATTATTACCAGACAGCGGACCGCCAACATGGGCATACGGGAGGGCCTTTGGACAAACTTGCCTGAATTTTAATATAGTTACTTTTTTTGTGTTTGCGCCCATTTTGGGGCGTTTTGGGGCATTCGCATTTAATGTTGGCCCAGTCAGTCAGTGGCGTCGCCAGACTTTATACTGGGAAGTAGGAGGCCAGTGGTATTTCTTAGAGGGGCCACAAAGGCAACGATCTACGCGGAGAGCAGCGCCAAAGATTTTTTTTGGTTACGCAGCCCAAAGTGCGTTTTGGCTGCATATTCCAAGCATTTTGTGGTAAATTTCGTAACCGGTGGAAAATTTGAGCATTTGTCAGACTCGGGTCTAATCGCTTGCCACGACTTTAATGTTCACACGTTTGTGCTCCTACTAGTGTTGACCAGTGACACGCTAAGCGCGCAATAAAGATATATTTTTTGGGGGTGGGGGGGGGGGGGGGTGGGCGGGCACCCCGGACACATTCTGGAAAAACAGGATCTGTAGTCCACTTCAGCTGGAATATCAGCACGCGATTTGAATGTTTCAAGCATTTTTTCGTATTGGTTGTAAGCGAAGCTAATCCCTACCAGAATCTCTAATCATAACAATATAGCACAATTGAGTGTCATACAATCGTGCGTCACAAGGGAACTTGGGGGAACAAGGGGGCACAGACGTTTTTGTGGGGGCACAAGGGGTACCATCTAAGCGGAGCGACACAAGAAAACTCTTGGTTGCGAAAGCCCCCCAGATGGCCGGAAATGACCTTTCCCGAGCGTTTAAGTGCCTGTCCCAGCTTCAAATCTGAGACATTTTGTGCTAACAAATTTTGTAAACGGTTGAAAATTTTAACATTTTGTTAGACCTCTTATTCCTGCGCAGATTTTCTGGCCAGAATATCCAATAATTTGTGCTCGACACCACTGCCCACCAGTGCGCGCGAGCGCGGCATATTTTCTGCGATGTTTTCCCGACACATCTGGAAAAGTGGATTTCACCAGAAAATTTGGGTCATTTTAGCTATCTCCGTAGCAGTAAGCAGTTACCTGAGGAAACATGCGTTGAAATCGAAGCAGTTCATACCTAAGCCTACCTGTTTGTTCCCACCGCCGTGGTCGAGGGAGGAGGAACGGACCGGAGGCTTATTAATTCAGTACTAAAATAAAAAGAGTTGACTGTAGTTTTTCAAGGTCATGCGATTTTGTTGTATATTTCAGTATTTAACCTCACAGATCATTATTGAGTTTATGGGCCCAGTGAGGCTGGAAAGTTCCATGTGTGTCGGAGCTACGGGTAATCCCGGACAAAGCCACTACTACACACGCGCGGAAGCGCGAAAGTTTTCAATGTCATCGCATTCGAAGGCGACTTCTGGCACAATACTGCCTTCCTGCCTTTTTGTCAGATCTATTTCGAACTGGTAGTCGCATACTGACTACCACACACGGGTTGGGGCCTCGCCCCCGTCCCCCCTCCCCCTTGGCGACACTACTGCGTGCAATACCCGACAGCCAATCACGCAGTCGTTTAAATATGCGGGTTAAGTGAAGAAAAAATCTTAAAAAACAAAAAAAATTTTGGTCACATTATCTGGATCTTGATCAACATATGACAATTCTTCGGTGTAATGTCGTGTTTCACCCGTTTTTTAACTGAATAAAAATATTCCCTTTTGATTGAGTTGGAAAATTTTACACAAAGTTGACTGGGCCTCGGTCCTCAGTCGTAAAATATACATTGGCGATCTGTCAGAAATCCAACTGGATATTTCGAAAATTCCAACTGCTCTGTCAATTTTGGGGGGGGTGGGGGGGGAGACACCCCCCCGCTCGCTACTCCCTGGGAACAGGTGTTATCATACGTCCGTTTCAAAGACACCATTTGTCCCACTTTTGTGTCCTTTTAACGTACGTAATAATTTTTCACATTTTGGTCAACTAGTGTAATGCGAGGAAACCAAATGTTAAACATGATATTTCCAGTTTTTGGTTCGTCCCACCTACGGGAGTCGACCTAACCCTAACATACTGCAAGTTCGATACGCTAACCACCGTACCACATTGGATGGCCAACTGGGGGCGGGAAGGTGGCCTGGTGAGCATCATATTCTCAGTCCTCGACCATGGCACTGGGGGAAATCATCCGTAAATGAGGAAAGAGTCGATTTTCTTATAGGGGGGGGGGTGGGGGTGTGGGGGGAGGGAGAGAGGTGTGACATCCCTTTCCCCGTGCTCTCCCTCAGCGGAATTTTGCTGTCTCCAACCCATCTGATCTTCATTATCATCTTCATACTTACATTTTTTAATAACTCCGATTTTGCAGACATGGCCTCAGTTTTATGCCTGTGGTACATATAGCTCACAACGCTCGAGAATTGCCGTTTCCGCCCATTGGGAGGTTTGGTAAAACCCAAATTTTTTCAACGCTCCGCGCCACCAATTCTGGTCGCTCCTAGATAGTAACACACATCGATTCATCCAAAATTTGGTCTGCGTCCCCCTAAATTTGTAAGCTTCCGCCGCCACTGACTACACCACTAACCACCCAACTAGTTCAGCAGGCAGACCATCGTCATGTCACACGAACATTACGTATTTTTCCACATATAACACAAAAAATCCTAAAAACCTGACCATAAGTTCGTACTCCTATTACACAGTCCCTTAATTCCACCCCCCGCCCCCCCCCCCCCCCCCCGAACCCCCCCTTTTCTTCTTCTCTCCAAAATACCAAATTTTGAATTTGCAGTTTTATCGCTCATTCAACGCACTTCTTGTACCCAAAATCAACTTGAAATGTTTCTAAATCCCCTTAGCCCCGGGCTTCTTTGCCTTCTAAATCATTTCCCTTCATTATACAATACATAAATGCCTTTTTTTTCCCAAGCAGCCATGACAAATGCCCACCCCCCCGCCATCCACCCCCCCCCCCTCATCCTGCACCCCCGCCCCCGCCCCCCCCCTGCCAGGCAGCAAACTGAAACACCCTCCCCCGCCTCCCCCACACACCCCAAACTATCCCCACTGAGCAGTCAAGGATGTCCCAAAATATATCTTTAGGAAACCTCCACATTGGTCCATCAGGCAAGAAGAGAAGGAAAGAAAAAATGTTACAGTATTTTGAAGGCTAATAACCTAATCAACTTGGTTGGTGAAGAGAGGGTTTGCTTGTGGGCAGCTTATAACAGCACAATTGATCACAGGAGCTATGGTTTACTGTTTCCTCAGTGCTTTATTCTAACAGAGCTATCCATATGATGGAATTTAAGCAAAATTCCTGAACATCAAACACACCAGATCAGACAAAAATGTTAACGGACCATATACTGAGGTTTAGCTGGAAAAATTCCTACCAAGTTGGAAATGGAAATATTAGCACATTAGGCAAATACAATGACCTAGTACTGACCCCAGCTGTACCGTTGAAATGATCTGGGTCAAGGGGGATCACATCTACCAAGTTTTCGAAAATTCCAAAAAAATTACATAAACAAGTTCATCCTCCTGTCATCCCAGTCCTACATGCCAAACTATTCACTGTAGCACATATGTTCTGGTTAATTTTGGAACGAGCTTAAACATAAAGACATAAAAAGCTAATTTATCCAACTTAATTATTGACCTTGCTGCCCAAAATCTAATCAGATTCATATACACCCAACCCCGGTGCTACACACAAAATTTCGTCATAATCGGCCCTCACGGTTTGTGAGAACTCCTGCTAATGAGAGTGTGACCTACACACTAATGTATACACACACGCAAAGTGACCACTAATTCTCTTCCTGAATTCATTCAGACGAGAAAAAAACGTGGACCCAAATTCCCTTACTGGGACAACTGTCGTCTGGTAGCACTGGCGATCAAATGTCAGCGTTTTTTTGCATGACTGACGACAAAACAGCCTTATGTGCAATCCTGCAATCCAGTATCAATGCGGTATATTGCCCTATTAAATGTCAGTGCCAATAGTGCCGATATAGCGTCGACGTATGATCTGCTGTACGAGTCAAACGGAGCGTCTATTATTCGCTGGTTGTTGGCGACACAATATGGCCAGGTTGAACGCAGTTTGAGTTAAAAACTATTTTTATTTGGATCTGGGGATTAGAAAGAAACACATCTGTCATTTGTGTAAGTCAATTCTGCTGCCATCTCAACGGCACCATCCGTTTTCCCCGGTTGTTTTGAGACTAAAGTGACTTTTGGAAGATAAATTAATATTCTGTTTAGTGCAATGGCCCTATTATACCTGTAATCTTGGAATTCCTACAGATACTTATTTGCTATAGATATTATAATGATAGCTTTATGTTACCTCATCATGTGGACACACCCACCGTTTGATCTCGATCCTATCAGACATGTTTGGACCTTTCCTGATAAAGGTCCCAAAAGTTTCTGAAATCCAAACTTGCCCAGAATACTAAATTCTACAAGTTTCCATTTTCTTCCAAAATGTACCCCCTACTCATACACAAATAATAGCATTCACTGTATCACAAGAGAAGCACACCCACCATGTTTGATAAATCACTGGAAGCAGTCATGTGTCGGAGTTACTTTATAGCAATGCACCATACACACTACAAACCCCCTGCCACATGTAACTGTATAGATGCTTAGGGCCTCACACATAAATTCCGACACACACACCCCACCATACGGCCTAGACCTCCTTGGGACTCCCTTCCAAGTAATCAAAAGAATTATCACTTCACACCAAAGAGTCATTTGTGTCGTTAATATATTTGCACACATATATCAAACTTACTTCCAATAAAGGAACTCACACAAAAGCAATTACTGATCTGGCTATTCTCGAACTTCATGCACAATCTTCTTTAATTTCCCAGTTCCACGCTAGGTATTGAATCAACAGGCTCAGAACATTAAACACGTAACGTCATCATGCATAATTTATCAAACATCATCACGATGGATCTTATCGTATCTAGCCTGTGACGTCTTCTAAACTATGGTTTGTCTATCAAACCACTAAAATGACGCATCTTATTCAATACACACAAATTTCTACTGTTAGTCTACAATTGAACCAAAGAACTGTGAATGCCAGGGATAAGTATCACCCATAAAATGTTTTTTTCTTCCTTCAATTCAACACAGTATGATAGCTTGATCTCTCACTCCACCACAATGCCCCACCTCCCTCCCCTCCTCCCCAAACCCTTCCACTGCCCATTCTGCTCCACTGACAACCTAACTAGACAACTCTCTCCCAAGAGATTTTATACATTACCTATCCATTCATGTTACATTTTAAGTGTGAATGACTTTTGGCAGGAAGAAATTTGAGGTATAAACAGACTAATGCATATACCAATCCAGTCGATGAATTGTACCATGCTCAAAACTGGTGAACGATACTTTGAAAGTTGGGGCAGGATATCTCAAAGGCTGAAAAGGTTCAAGCTGTTTTTTCTCTCCAATCAAACTCTGCCTACTCAACCTTTCTTTGTTCCCCAGGCACACGCTTCTGAATGGTTGTCAGTCCGTTCGTGATATATAGGGATGTATCACGTCCTAATCTAGTCAATTGCTCTAACATCTCTACATTACCTGTGAAGCCCATCCATCTCTCACTTTGTTGGAAAATGGACCTCAAACATACTCCCCCCGCCCCCCAAAAAAAAAAAGCCTAAGCTAGTAATTTTGCTAAATGCAAATGACACTTCAAAAGGAACCCAATATATCAAAATAACATTGCCGTTGCACATTTGCCACTATATACAGTCAGTCTATTGTTTCTGGTGGAACTTCCAACACTAAAAACACACTCCCATTCTTTCACTTGTCTTCATGTCATACATAACAGTCACAGCAGTTGAAAACACTCTTAAATCATCCAACCAGGAGAACATTACCTAATGATGACCTGAATTAACCCCTGTCTGGGGTGTGGATGCAATAGGCAAACCTATATTTTTTTAGCCTCATGGCTACTGTAGATGTTATTACAATTGGCACATTAGCAATATAGGTCCCAAGAACAGGTTTTGCCATTTTTGTCATACACCATGAGTGTATACCACAAGGTTCAAACCCTTGTTTACCACTGAATAACAAGAATACAAAAACATGCTTTCATGCTGGAGGATATGAACAAAATGATACCTTCCTTCAACTTGCAATCCTATCACAACATTCCAAGCACTGAAGACCTACTCAAACCATCATTCTCTTAGAAAATCACAGGTTTTTCCTTTAAAAGTTTTCTTTAAAAAAAAAACCACCTTCACTTACAGTGTTTAAAACGGTAACTATCAATTAGGTAACTTGGTGCCTTCATCGCGGAATTTGCAGTGAATCTTCCGGACTCAGAACCTTCAAGCAGAATAGCCTTCATGTTTGTTTCATAATACCATCAAACCCCGATTTGGGAACATTAACTGAAAATAATAATAAAATGCTTCTCTACAACTTAGCAGTACTAGAGATCCAGAATAACTGAAACTATTGATGAGAAGAACTCAACGCAAAGGTTATTCCAGAAGTAATGGCGGACTTCAAAAGACAACAAAGACTACACAGTACAAGTAACATATCAACTCTTATGGGATAAATACTTGAGAGGGATCATTTCCAGAGGGTATATAAATTGCTTGGCAAATATTCTCGCCATTTGCTTAATTTGAACCTCACATTATTATTTCAATTAGTTAAATGGACCAGAAATAATCCGACAATCAAGGCCCACTGCCTCACTCAAGCCCATACAGGAAACTACATAATTAAGATCCGCAATAGGGATTTCCTTTCATCAGGCGGTGCAAACATAATAAATATTAAGTGAACGCCCAACAAAAGACAAAGAACAGAAACATTCTAAATACTACGCGAATGTTCTCTCATTTCCAGACCCAGACACACATCACACTGCTAGTATTGGGAGGACCACATCTATAAGACTACACGAAGAAATGTTAAAAGCACCACCTTTCCCAGCGAATATAAGTGTCAACTCCACTGTTTATCAACAACCAGCTTCAGGACCACTAAATGGCGCACATTCCTTACCAGCACCAGAAGACTTTTCTCCTCTCCTCACGTTCTACAGACTACTCATTTACAAAAATATGGGAGAATGAGAATCAATAATTCTTCCTGTCCTTGGGTCATGTTTCTTCTTTCCCCATAGAGTCAGGTTGGTTTGTTCCAAGGGATTTTTGATAGCATGATACGTGAGTGTACAGTCATCACAACAACTAAAATCTTCAAAAACTTCTTGTTTTAGAGGCCTGAAGGTTGACGAGAAAGAGTGGTTTGCAGCATGTATTCGAGTAAAATATCATTGAACTTCTCATATTTTTTTTCCTATATAAATGAGAGATCGAGGCCTGTAGCCCAGTCATGTTGCAATACATTTTCAGCAACTCTATGCACTATTAAGCTGATTGTGCCACATAAATTGCAGTCTTATAATTCAGTTCCACAACAACATTTTGAAACTGATGCAATTTTAAGCTGAGTGGATTTAAAAAAGGTCCCAGGTGATACTTTTTTGCAGTTCATCATTTAAATATTAAAAGTGTTCACTATATTTGACCCTTAATGTTTTCTTACATGCAATCTCTTACTTGGGCTGAATACCAGTTGAACTGGCGTCACGAAACCAACTGTTTTTAAACTGTATTTGGTGTCAGACTTCAACTGGCCCTAACAGTGTGGACCCAGTTTTGTGCGAGCTCAATACAAGCCAACACCAGTAATCGCTATTTGTGACAACAAATGTTTTTGTTCTTTCGGTGTACAATGCAGAACAACACTGTTACCACATCGTAATACAGTACAGGTCATTCCGTCCCTTGAGTTGTCTTGCTCAGTTCCTCTCATGCCCAAACAGACCTTCAAGGGTGGACCCGATCATAATAATTTGAATGATAATTTCTTCTATCTACCCATGTATTCACTGCTTCCCAGTACTAGCTGTCAGATTCCAGCACGATTTTCATTTACAGTCTCCACCAGTCCACACCTTCATGAAACTGACTGCTTAACTCTGAATGAAGACATATTATGATGCATTCAATGTAAGTAGCTCATGCATTCATGCAATTAATATATACTCGCCTAAAGTGACTAACTACCTTGCAATATATTAACAGAAAATATAATTTTATACTGAAAGAACTGACAAAAAACTACAATAATATGAGTTTACTTGTAAAATGATAAAAATCTGACAAAGGCAATAGATATCTATAGTAAATATGCATGGCTTTTTAAATGACGTTCTCTGAGTAACAGTAATTATATAACAAGCAATATGTAAGATAAAAATTTACACTAATCTCAAGGAGTTTTAGAGGTAGCCAACACTTTTCTCAAGATAAAATTAAGGTGGATTTGGACATGAACAGATTTACAAGAAACCCATTCCATATGATCGTAAATACTTACTTTCCATTTTGGGTGTCCACATGAGAGTCCTTGTCTTCTGCTTTTGTTATATTGAAAACGAAACTAAACATATGTTGAAGGCCAATATCTTCTGCAACCATGTAGTAAAGAAAGCGTGTTTTCTCCTGAAGCGTTGTGGTTGTGAATGCGCTGGCACAGGTTAGAGAACTTTTCGGATCTATTTTTTGTTAGGGAGGAGGCCGTCTCCAAAATGCGGTCTCGTGAACGCTCAATGTAAACTCCTATTCACGTATATTCAGCTTGTTCTTCTGGAAGATTCATTCAACCACAATAGCTGATAATAGCATGAATGCAATTGCTGGCAAAATGGAAGATTTTTTAGCTCCAAACGCAACTTCCACAAATGTTCATGTTGAGATGAATTTCTGACTGTTTTAATAAACTGCACTTAATCCTAATTCATGTCCTTTTGGTTGAAATTTTGAATGTCTTTCCTTTGTACCAGAGACATGCTGAATTAGCCTTCTCGTCGAGTTGAGGCTCTGGATTGTTGGTTTGTTTCGGCAACCCAGCTGTTGCCCGCTCATTGACGTTGATCTCCCGAGCCAGGGCCTTCCCAGCATCAATCTCATCTCATCATCTTCTTTCTTCCTCCTCCTCACCACCTGCCTCATCTCTGTCCCTTGCCGCCTCCTCTCGGCGATGTGTCACATGACCTGGTCCTGCTGCGAGGCACTCCTCTGCAGCTGACGTCCGCCAACGTTGCGGCGAGGCCTCAGAACTGGTCTTCTCTGTAGAGCCCTCATGGTGAGAGCCTGCATCTTCGCAACACACTTATGGCAGCTTTCTGCCGTACCACTGGATAAAATAAACAGGTAGTTAGAGTAATGTTCCATGAACAATCGCAGCACCTCCACCGCCTTGCATAAGGACTTTTTCGAAATAAGTGAGGGCCACAATTCTGTGAGAGAAATACACTCCCATTGCAAGCATGGTGCCACAATTCTGTGGTAAAACACACTACCATTCCACTACATCACAGACAGTGAGTGCCACAATCTGAGGATCACACACTCCCGTCTACTTCAGCCAGGAACAGGAGTGCCACATTCTGTGGTTAACAAACTCTCTGGTGAGCCCGGCATCACAGGACATGAGTGCCACAATTCTGTAGCATAACACAACTCTCCAATCACCACTCATACAACACTGAGTGCCACAATTCAGGGGTTAAAAACAAGCCCATTCACTTCATCACAGGAAAGTGCGTACCACGAGTCATGTGACTAACACACTCCCTCCAATTCAGCAACAGGACAGTGAGTGCCACAATTTGTGGATAACACACTATCCCAATGCAGGGCTGACATCAAACAGTGAGTTGAGCCAACAATTCCGTGCGTTCACACGACTCCCATTGCAAGCAACTCCATCACAGACATGTGAGTGACAACACTTCGGAGCTAACACATCCCATCCCACTCATCAAAAGACAAGTGAGTGCCAACAAATATTGTAGCTAACACACTCCCATCCCACTGCATCACAGACAGTGAGTGCCACAATCTGTAGCTAACACACTCCCCTATTTCCACTTCATCACCAGACAGTGATGCCACAATTCTGTAGCAAACACAACTCCCATTCTACTTCATCACAGACAGTGATTGCTACAATTCCGGGGTACACACTCCCATTGCAGACTTTCATCACAGCCCAGGAGTGCCACAATTCGTAGCAACACACTCCCATTCCACTACATCACAAACAGTGAGTGCCACAATCTGTGGTTAACACCTCCCCCCACACTACATCACAGACAGTGAGTGCCACAATCTGTAGTTAACACACTCCCATTCCACTTCATCCCAGACAGCGAGTGCCACATTCCGTGGTTAACACAACCCCATTCCACTTCATTACAAGACAGTGGAGTGCCATAATTTCTGGTTACCACACCGCCCATGCTACTCTTCATCACAGAACAAGTGAGGCTACAATTCCGTGGTTAACACACTCCCATTGCAGCACTTCCTCACACAGGACAGTGATGCCACAATTCTGTAGCTAACACACTCCCATTCCACTACATCACAGACAGTGAGTGCCACAATTCTGTGGTTAAAACAACCCATTCCACTACATCACAGACAGTGAGTACCACGAGTCTGGTGACTAACCACTCCATTCCACTTCCACTCATCACAGACATTGTTGCCACAATTCCTTGGTTAACACACTCCCATTGCAGGGCTTTCATCAACGACAGTGAGGTGCCACAATTCCTTGGTTAACACACTCCCATTGCAGCACTCTTCATCACAGACAGTGAGTGCCACAATTCTGGTAGCTAACCACTCCCATCCCCTTCATCAAAGACAGTTAGTGCCCCAATCGGTAGCTCACACACCCCATTCCACTTCATCCCGACCGGGAGTGCCACAATTCTGTAGCTAACACACTCACCATCTACTTTCATCACAGACAGTGAGTGCCACAATTCTGTTGTTAACACACTCCCATTGCAGCACTTCATCACAGACAGTGATGCCACATTCTGTGCTACCCACTCCCATTACCACTACCTCACAAACAGTGAGTGCCACAATCTGTGGTTCACACCTCCCACCACACTTCATCAACAGACAGTGCTGCCACATCCTTATTAACACACTCCCATTCCCCACTTCCCATCACAGACAAAGGGTCGATTTCCACAATTCGTTTAACAGCACTCCCATTCCACTCATTACAAACAGTGAGTGCCATAATCGTAGTGAACACACCTCCCATTGCAGCACCTCATCACCACAGTGAGTGCCCAATCTTGTCATTGATACCCTCCCATTCCACTTCATCACCGACAGTAGTGCCACATCTGTAGCTAACACACTCCCATTCTACTTCATCATCACGACATGAGTGCCCACAATTCTCGAGCGAACACACTCTCCCATACCACTTCATCACACACAGTGGTAGTTTATCATGATATTACCATATTTAATAAAGATAATCTACCTCTAAGCTCAAGGTCATCTCTCAGAGAGTGATAAAGGTAACTGTAACTTGGCAACCGGCGGGTCTACATGTGTTAGTGCAAGTCCAGCATGGAAGATCTAAGGGTGTTAAATTACCTATAGTTTTCAAAGGTCAGCTATGGTTTGCAGTCTTCCAGAGTTGGGCTGGATATTGCTTGTACATGCGAATAAAACTCTCAACTGACCTGCTCTCAGGTCATAAGTGGCATTTGACCAAAGTGCCTATGCCATGTCGATCACAGATTGCCTTTGAAAACCATGCGTTGTAGTATTTTGATACGAATTGATACGAGGCTTGTACATTTGGGAGAGAAACAGGAATGGATCACTTAGGTTACTTTGGAGGATGTCATCCCACAATACAACAACAAGAGGATGAATTAGAATGCCTACGGACAATCGCTAAAACTCCCATGGTTGGATAATTAACTTGACTTGAGAAAAGTAATTTGGGGAAACAAAATATATCAATTTAGTGAAACTTGGAGACGTTCACAAAATCAGTGAGGGTTTTGGATCAGCAGGTTTTTGTTGCGTTCAAAACTCTGATAAACATTCAACTGTATACAGTTTGTGAAAGTTTGTGGAAGCCACAATTAGGTGGCTTGTAAGGTGATGATAAATGATGTCTGGTTCTTGAAGGTCACTCTCGATAATAGGGACAAAACTGCACTCTGTTAAAAGTAAAAACTCCTGTCAAATGAAACTACTTGTTTACTGAAATGTGCCTTGGTTCGTTATTATATAACCTCTCACTCTAGGTCCTCCAGATCATCTTCAGGCTCTGTGTTCAGGTAGTTATCAGAGATGGGGGTATAGAGAACAGAGGGAAGGTACAGCTGCAGTTGGAGAGGTTCTACGGTGCACGCTTCTTCATGTTCCTCCGTTCTTAATCTCGACAGGTGCTTTCTTGGTTCTAGGAGCAGCTCTTGGTACTCTTTGCGGGGCCGTTCAACCAGAGAGATCAACGCTCTTTGAACACATCCTGGAACAGAGTAGAAAACATGTGTGATGTAGGACATTACGTAGGGTTCGATAGCCTCATAGGGAACATGTCAATCATCAAGGATTCATAGCATCCATGTCGGTTGTGTCAGTGAAGCATTAGCTGTATCTTACTCTTTTTACCTTTTTTATCTTACGGTTTTCGCCACACCAGCCCCCCCCCCCCCCCCCCGCTGTGTGGGTTTCTCAGCAGCTTTCCCTCCAAACTGGATATATGCGACAGGGCACAATGGAGCTAATCATTATCTAAAGAAAGTCCATAGGACATAAGTTCGGCTAGCAGTAGCCGAATTGCAAGGTGGGCTTGTCAGGAAGGGGGGCCAGTCTTCAAGGGCTGTCGACAACTCAGGAACGAAGGTTGTACAGGAAGCAGAATGAACTAAAATCCCTAACCTCCTGAGGGGACAACAGGAAACATATTTTGGAGGCAATTCTAGGGAAGGAGAAAAGTGCTTCTTGCACTTTGACCAGTCTAAACAAACGAGTGACCACGTTCAAGTTCTCCTACTTAGGGTGTTAGGAGGAGGGAGGAATGGGACAGATGGAAGATGGATAGCAAATTGCCTCATGAGCAAAAGGGTCTTGTTGTCTACTGAAAGCAAGCCGACTGTTTCATATAATAATAACAGTGGAGGTGCCACACTCCAAACTTGGTATAGAAGTCGTGTCTGCTTCAATTAACTGGAGACCATCCACACAGGATGGTTTATAGTGCACTCACTTTTCGAGCACCCAAATGGAATTATGCAATGAAGAGAGGCATGCATCTCCAATACATGGAGACAGAGAGGGTGACAGGAAGAGTACTTAGCTAATGTGGTGACCTTACCTCAGCACCATTATAGCTGAAGACTCCCACCATGCTGACGGGGGGGGTTATATCTATTCACAGCCTTCTAGAAGCACTGCGACAGAGAGGGTGGGACAGGAAGGGTACTAGTAATAGTGAGTGATACTTACCTCAGCACCATCATAGCTGAAGACTCCCACCACGCTGACGGGTACTATCTATTCACAGCCCTTCCTAAAGCACTGGACAGAGAGGGTGACAGGAGGGGTAATTAGCTAAGGGGGAGGATATTACATCACACCATTATAGCGAAGACCCCACAACGCTGACGGGTACTTTCTTGTTCACAAGCCCTTCTAGCGCAACTGCGACAGGAGAGGGGACAGGAGGGGTATTAGCTAATAGGGGTGGTGATACCTACCTCAGCACCATTATAGCTAAAGACGCCCACACGCTGAGGGTACTATCTTGTTCACAGCCCTCCTAGAGCACTGCGACAGAGAGGGGACAGGAAGGGTAATTTAGCTTAATACGGGGTGATACTTACCTCAGCACCATTATAGCTGAAGACTCCCACCACGCTGACGGGTACTATCTTGTTCACAGCCCTTCCTAGAGCACTGCGACAGAGGGCATATACCACAGGAACATGCATGTCTTCTGCCTTTCTGTGATCTTCTGAAGAACATCGTCTATGCCACCTGAAAAAACCAATGAGGAATGGACACAGGTTTGTAGACCGATAGGCCCTGAAATGAAACTGTAGTAATCTTCGATCCCAGTGCTTGTAGTACACTTGGTACTAATGATCCGGGGACGGGACGATGTACCTACACAAATCCGAAGGGAACTTGGTATATCAATCATGTCTAGTAAGGCTCTAACTTCAATAAGAATGAAAACTCAGTAAGTAGTACATCATTCCAAGACCAACAAACTACCCAACAATTTAGCATGCAGGAAATCTATGCTGCAATCATTACAAAATCATTCAAGGTGCTAGGAAGTTTGCATGCTTACAAATATGAAGAAATCAATTCTCAGGATTTGGTTGGAGGCAACCCAGTTTTACAACCACCAGTAATCTGTTATTGTGAATACTGGATTCTGATTGGCCAGTGGCGAGCATCAGCTGTCCATTAATGTTGCGATTACAGAGAGTGGTAGGAGCAACAACAGTAGTTGCGTATATCAGAAAATATTTCCAGGCACTGTATAAGAGTTGTACAACCTGTGACTGAATGATGTAAATATAGGATTCCCAATACACTTTACCAATATTCCTCTCTACTGTGTACAATGCTCAGTAAAATTGTGGGAGGTGCTCAGTAGGCTTGCCTCGCTTGAGTCACCACTGTATATTAGAGGGATAAATGCTATTGCGATTTATCAGGGATATAGCTGACTTATTAGGGGATAAAGCACACTTTTTCCACTTTTATCATGTCATAAACAGTCGTGACTAAAAATTCAGCTAGGTCATGAACTTGACCTCATTTTGTCCATTATTTAGTGAATTTTTAGTCAAGAATGTTTATGACATGGAAAAGGTGGAAAGAGTGTGCTTCATCTCTATTCTACAACCCCAAAATTAAAGAAGCGAAGAATCTCTCAGGAGATACCATATCTCTGTGACTATATCTCTAAACACCCAGGGTTAAGCCAGCAAGGCAACTTTCACGTTCGTAGTTTCATCACAGGCTGTGATAGAGTATGTAGCGTGCATGCAATTCTGTCATGGTGGAGGCCGCCCCCAAAATATTGCATAGCAAAGCCTGGTTCAGACTTAATTTTTTAAAATTGTAAAATGTAAACGACATAAGAACATTGGTGATTGACTAACGCTAGAGACAGAATAAATCAGTCATGCGCAATACGATTGCTCACACTTCGTAAATGCCAGGTCTGACCTTGGGATTTTTAAAGGATCTGCGTAGTTGACATTGTTTGGTTCAACAGATTCTACAGCGTGTCACAGATAATATTCTGAGAATCAGTGACTCGTCACACCCGTATTATATATCATGCAACTCTAGCTTGATCACTCCTGACACACCATTAGTATGTTGTCACTTCATTTATGTCTCCGGGGGTTCTCCCCAATAGGAGGACACAAAAAGCGGCTGCTACCTCTTTCACAAGTAACACTAACAGGTACACCACTTTACACGTGGGTCGCGTTGAGTGAGACGTTGCGACGCCAGAAGAGAAATGGCCTTGATTTCAACAGCCACTGCGAAAAAGTTTTCAGAGTTCCCAATCCGGTTTCGAATCGGCAATACAATGGTTTTTTCGCAGTCCGGAGGAGCTCTCGACTGGTTGTCGCCCCCTCCCTAGATTCACCTTTAGACTGTTCTTTTCTCCGGTTGGTTTGAGTGATATGATTGAGCAGGTGATTTGCCTTCTCCAGATGTTTACTCATTCTCTCAGTCCCATCACTATCCTCTCTCTGGCCTTAGGGCATGCATGAATGAACGGACATGAGGTGCATGAGGTGTAATGCATAAAATGGTAGTCCATCTGATTTGTTATGGGACTGAAATAAATCACATCAATCGTGAGACAATAATGGCGGCCAAAGAAATATGAATTGTTTGTTAACCATTAACCAGAGCACCGTTCCACAAAGAGGTACGATTAATCGTACACTCGATAAGTATGGCATTTATCATTACAATGAGCGTGAAATCGTGCGTACCTCTTCGTGGAACAGGGCCCGGGGAGGGCGAGGGAGATGTAATGTGAGGCAATTAGGCTGCATGTTGTGTGCTATCAAAGTTGGTTTTGCTGGATATGCCCCCTAAGAAACCTCTTTTTGTAAGGGTAATATCTGCATCACTTTTTCAAGAGAAGTCAATTCTTTCTACATGTCTTCATTCCCATACTGGCAGGAAAATTCCAATATCTGGAGAGGACGAGAGGAGCTCTTAGTGTGGATGCCATGACGAATGCAGACGATTCTCCCTTGAATCAGTGGTAGACATAGACATTACCTTGATGGGCCCGTCCCTGTTATATTGCCTCTCCTGGAATCGTATCAGGGTCTGCAGCTAGGTTTGTAGAGACAACAGGAATCTATCTCCTGCTACCATCTGCTTAACCAGGACATGCAACAAAAGCCCAAAAAAAAACCTGAATGTTAGAGAGGCACAGGAAATTTTACTGACACTCACCTCCTTTCCAACAATGGAGCTGTTGTATTAACCAGAGAGGCAATAGCAGCCTAATGCTTGTAACTATTCAAAGGGGAGAAATGTCCCTGTGGGAAAAATACTGAATAATGAATAATCATATTTATATGTTTAGCAAAGTATCCGCCAAATACAGTGTGTACTCTACTTTAGAGTGCCGAAAGCTGCAGAGACACAATTCTAGGTAGAGCACCCTGGATGTGGGCAGTGCCAGTGTGTGTGCATGACTGCATGTAGTATCAATGCAAGGAGTGTCATTGCCTGGCTAATTGCCATTCCATGCAGTGCATTGGGGGAGCTTTCACCTTCTAGTTCTAGCTACAACTAGGGCGACTGATGCCCTCGTACGTAGAGAAATGCAAAGTAGTAGTTACAAAAAACAGACGTGTTGCATAGGATTTCATCCCCATATTCCTACAAGCAGACGTCAATCCAAGTGTTATGTATGGATTGCCAGAGCTAGCTCCCAACACATGGAGCTCAACCCCTCCCTTATCATTAGGGGAGAAAAACCGACAGAAGCTACTGTCCGCAAATTCAAGCAGTCATCCTAATGGCTACATATGCTTGAACAACTCTGAAGTTTTGAGCCATGCAAGGATTGTGAACCCACTATTTTACTATGGATACTGGCACGAATGAGTCAAACAGCGCTCTATCGTATTAAGTGCGCTGGAAACCCGATATTTCCAGACTAATCTCAGGAGAAAGACAGTAGGTGGATGTAATATGGAGGTGATGATACAGGTTTATGGAACACTCTCCAACCATAGTTCCTCCTCCCCCACTCACGAATGTCAAGGAGCTGGCAGCACATTTGCTGGATAGCTTCGTGGAATGGTAATTAATTCTGTGGATTGGGGATAGGAAGAAATGATGGGGAAATTTTCTATTGGAAAGACTGAAGTTGGCAATAACCCAATAATGGATCTAATGAGCATAACTTCACACTTCCTGTTGAGGGAAAAATGCCACCTTCCAAGTAAAATCAACTGAGCTGCTATAAGGTCTAGTTCTGGTAGCCTAACACGTAATGTTAATGTAATCCCCCCCCCCCCCCCCCCCCCCCCCCCCCCCCCCCCCCCCCCCCCCCCCCCGAAAAAAAAAAAAAGGATAACAATATGCCAATTCAGCTGATGTGCAAAATTAGGTGAAAAGCAAATTAATTTATAAAAAATTTTTAAAGCATCTGCGACATTATTGAATTGCCATTTCATGTTCCTTTCAGATGATAAACATGGACATGAATTTATATTGCTACTTAGCTTGGTGTTTGTATATGAAGCTGAATGTGCATGAATGTGTAAGACACATGAGACATCTCTGCATCCCAGAGCACAGGGAATGAGGCTCAGCTGTTCCTTCATCCATAGGAGAGGAGGGGGAGGAGAGGATGAGGAGAGTATCATGTTGTGGTAAAGGAGAGTGTATTGGGTAGCATTGCGGACAATCCAACCACTCCTCCATTTATTGCGGGTATATGTTTCATAGCCAAGGACCTCTGTCTGATGATGAGCTGATTCCCCGTTCGGGGAGGCCCCCATCCCTGGGGACAGGGGGCTAGGCTCAGCTGATCTGGTTGGCTAACAGGAGAGTAGTCGCTGTGAGTGTTGAAGAGACGCGAGTTACGATCGCTCGAGCTGAGAAAAGGAAAAGATGAGAAACACAAGCAGAAAATGTGAAGACTGAATCTCATGAGGTAAAAGGGTAAAAATCATTATGCAAAGGAAACAATAGAGACAATAACAGGTGTCAACAGGGAACTTGGGAGAAGCCAAAGATCATTTCATTCATTTTGAAGTGTATGCCATAGCCAATACCCTGCTACAATAGGCAAATTAGAAACATTATGACCCCCACTAACAAATTTTCACCTTCAAGGTACTGTAACAGAATGCTGGGACCTGTGTCCAACCAAAGACTTTGAAAATCTGATTTTAACTTTGAAGATTTGATGCTTATGCAAATGGACTATTCAATACACATATTTGATCTTTAAAGGCTGATCAGTTCTGAGTACCTGTCACCCTGATTCTAGACACTATATTTTATCACCATGGATACTATGGTTCTTGCCTAATTACGTTAACAATCTTGGACACTTGAGCATTTTCACTGTTTTTTTGTCTTCAAGAGCACTCTGACACTGCTTTGTACAGTTGGTGTCTGCTGTTAAAACCATATCAATAATATAAAATTATAATATAATATAACCGAAACTGCTGGCTTTTTAATGTCTTTTTTACCCAACCATTTACCAGATCAGGTATATGGTCGTCAGGTACAACTTACCCTTACTGAGTGATTTTTAAAACCTAATAGTCTCAGGGTGGCAAGCGAAATTCTACATGTGATAAACCCTGAAAAAAAAAAAAAAACACTTGTTGAAAATAGTTTCAGCAAAAATTGACTGCACAACTGAGTTGATCAGAACAGTATGCCAAAGGAGGTGTCCGAAAGTGCCCGACACCTCAGCCCTAGCCTACCTGCTTTTAATGTCCAGACAATGGGGCCAATGCTGCCTGGACAGCGTTTCCTCCCCAGGTGTGAACACCAGGTACTATTACAAGCTGAGTGGGCCGGGATGCACAGCAGCAGAATTGACTGGAACGATGAACGGTAGTTAGAGTTCTGCTCAACCAAAACTTTTCTGATGACAGGGGCTACCTGGCGCTGATTTGATTTTCAGGCCTAGAGAAAGAAACCCAACATGCCTCCTCTGTGATCCGAACCCACAATTGTTGGGTTCCAAGCATTAAGACACTGGGTCTGTCAGATGCTCCGAAACTCAAACATGCAGATAGAGTGGGTTGGTCTTATCTTTGATGGAATTTGTGTAGCATGTGCGAGATCGGGAGAGGTGGGCGGCCACCTACAAGATAGGAGAACCAACGTACGATCCTGAGGATGGATGACCGAAGGGATTTGGGCTGGTGTCAAAACACTGGAATCAGCTCGACTGTGGACGGGGAAATAGCACTGCAGAGGAATGCAAGATTATTACTACAAAATAATAATGATTTTAAAATTTGCCAGATTAACATTCTAGGGAAAAGTTATTCAAAGCTGTACTTCAAAATTGACAAAATTAAGGGAAATGACGTTTCCTAGCAACAAAAAATGAGTAGTTTAATTTTAAAGAGGCATTTCATCCCACAATACCCGGCTTAAAAAATGGATGGTACAATTTGCCTGTGGAAGTCAACACTCACATTCTTTAAACATTCAATTCTGTATGTTTTACCAAATTTCAACAGAAATGGTTATTTTGCTAGGTCGTAAATTCCCAGAACCTCTGTTATGAAAATTTATAGGTAATGTTACCTGTTTCATTTATTGCATGTGTGCATGCCCTCAAACTGATCGTACTGGCAACCCCAATACAGAGCTTGGGGGAATGTGGAACACTCCTATTGCCAGCCTGGCTGTGTGGTTATACAGGCCCTGCTTGCCAAGTGATCAACTGAAATACTCAGTAGGAAGTGACGCAAGAGCCTGTATTTGTTGATAGTGGATTACTTATATTAACAAGCCAACATTTTTTCAATTGTAGATTTAATCACAGTTCTCCAGGTGTCCAATCAAGCCACAACTGTTCCAACCACCAAAAGTTGAATCAGCTATGAGGGCCAAGAGGCCAAAACGATGACATAACTCGTGGGATCTGAGAGTTTATTCTCTGCATGTCCCGGATTCGTTTCTTCGCCGTCGTTCTGCAATGATGACCTTCTTCATGGCGCTGGGTTTCTTTTTGGTAGGTTTTCTCTCTGTTTCCACCTCATGGTGGACTCCTTGGCGTCCAGCGGATGCCTGCTGGATTCTACACGACAAGAAGAGGGCAAAAGTGTGTGACAGACTTTAAACTGTAACTGCATGATGTTTTCATTCTAATAAGTTTATTGCAAGTACAAGGCACTAATCGGAGGGAATACTGTATGATCAAACAAAAGAAAAATTCAGCAAGAGGGACGGAGTATTAGGGATATATATATCTAGGTTAAAAAAGCTGGAAGGTATCCAGAGTTTGTTGAGTTTTGGGAAGGCAGAATTCCAATATAAGGGAGAGGGGTTATAGCAGCGTAGTGTTAGGACTTGCCTAAATTTCATAACACCTCGATGAGAATTCTCCCCTGATGACAACAGCTGATGGGAAGATATGCTGGAAAACTAGAGCACCATGGTGCTGGTTAACACAAAACGCACCTAAATGTACCCAGACGAATGCCACAATATGCCGAAAATGTTCAAGATATTGAGGTCAAGAAGGCAGTTAAAAACAATGGCATATGGTGCCCCTAAAAAAAATTGTTACTTGATTTCCATATGGCCAAGCTGTCTCAGCTGTCAATTAAACATTCCACTGTGAGCTTCCGGGCCCAAATAGGCCTTGGGTCCTGAATCCCTGGGCACCTGAAGGTTCAGCTATTAGACCATATTATGACCGAATCAGCAATGTGGCATGTAACTTTAGAGAAAATCAATTGAAGTTGTGGGAGATTCATTTCAATATAGTGTGTCAAAAGTTTCATGAACTGGCCCTGGGCCTAAGGGGGACCTGGACCAAAAGATTCTTGAACACCCCGACAGTACCACAGTGGGACCATCACTATGACGGAATGTCAGCACTATGCAGCGAAATTTGTGAGAGGAGTAGCATTTTGCAAAATTCTACCTGATTGGCCCCAGGGCCCAGGGGTAGGCAATTTACAAGTCGCTGTCTGCGGGTGATTTACCCGACTTCCACAGTTAAGGACTTGGTGGTACCGCAAAGAGGCATTGCATTATCCTGTGTACAGGGTGGAGGATTCGCAGCTTGAACAATTAGGTGCAGTATCCAGGTCTAACCATTGCTGGGCCTTGAATATGGATCGATCCTCTGCTCGCAAGTATACCATAAAATGGATTTTTTTTGTAAAAAGGGCCCAACCCTGCGGCCCTTGCGGTCCTACTCCCCTGGGCACCGGAGACACGGCCATTAGACCGTCATTATGACTGAAACATCAGCACTCTGGAACAATTTGTGGGAGGGACAAACTTTTGCCAGATATCATATAAGGGCCATAGGCCCAAAGTGGGGCCTTGAACACAAATTCCATTAACACTCACTGGCCCTCTACCCAAGGGACCTTACATGTACTTGAAGAAAATCACTTAAAGCTTGTGGGAAGAAATGTATTTTAAGTACTATCTAGTGAAATTTCCTTAAAGGGGCCCTTTGGCTTGAATGGGCCTTGGACAGAAGATCTTGAACACCCTCAAAAGGACGGATGTAGCCCACTCATTGATGACTGGTTAGTACTGGCACCAACTTTGTAAAAAGGAGACACTTTGCTGTTCCACATGATGGCCCCCAAGGGCCCACACTGGGCCTCGGGACTTAAATCCCTGGATATATGGCTATTAGGACCGTCATTATGACCAAAACATAGGCCACTCGCCAAAACAATTTGTGGGGATACCAAATTTTGCAGTATTTCATATAAGAGGCCTAGGGCCAAAGTGGCCCGGAACCCAATTCCTAAACACCCTCAATGGCCCCCACTCAAGAACTCACATGTAACTGAAGCAATAAATTGAAGCTTGTGAGAGGAGATGCATTTCAAGTACCTTGTGTGAAATTCCTAAAAGGGGACCTGGGCCCAAGGGGACCTTGAACAAAAATTCCTGAACCCCCAAGGTACGGGTGTTAACAATCATTTGACTGAATATCAGCACTGTGCACCAAAAAGTGTAGGAGGGATACAATTTTACACACAATGGCTATATGCCACTTTAGTGACCTTGACCTTGACTTCAACAAGGTCACACATGTCCCAGGGGTACAATGAACATTGATGTCCCCCAAGTATGGTCGACCTCCATCACAGAATGACTGTTGGTGGAGCCAAAAAGGCAATTGTTGACAAAGGGATAGATAGAGAGATAGATAGATAGAAGATAGATAGAGTGACATGCAGATTCCAATAGATCAACCAGCATAACTGGTTTGAGCTAAAAAAAGAAGTAAAATACTACTCAGGAGACAGGTGATAGACATAATCCATACAAGAATTGGTGCCGTTTGGAACGGGACAAATAACAGAAAACTTTTGCAAAATGCCCTTAAGAAGAGAGTGCAGAATGTGAAAGGTTTTTTTAAAAAGCAGGAGCACAGAATAATCGTTCCCCCTTCGGGGATTACCAAGGTAAGGGTCACAACAGCTAAGAGGAAAACTGCTCCAGTGAAGGCGATGCAATAAAGGGCCTCAGGAATAGTCGGTTGGAAACTGTTTGAAAATGGTTGTAAAGAGGACTGTCCTCAGAGGGGAATGTCCAGTCAGGCCATTGGGGATTTTGTCCTTTGCAACCAGTTCAGAAACATTGATGTGTTATGGTTGTTGACATAGATAATCAGTGCTGGGGACCGAGGGCGACTGGACTCGAGTCACCATTTTCAAGGACACGGACTTGAAGTTCAATGACTTGGACTCGACCAAAGGACTCGGACTCGGTCCGCGTCCTCTATTTTTCCAATCCAGAAGTGATTGTACGACGTACAAAGCCAACCAAAATAATTCATGTTCATGCCAAAAAGTAGCAGAACTGTTCCACTATTTCTGACTGTCCGATGTCTAAATCAGGAGAGGAAATTATATCATTCTCACATGCTTGCATGTTTCACAATCACATAATCATTATGAGGTAACAGATACATGCGAGCAGAAGTACACATTGTGTCGAAGAGTTGTTTAGGTATCAAATTGTTGCATTTGAAATCAAAATGGACAAAAATATCAATATTTTCAAATGCATCAAATGAATGTGACATCTACTAATGAAACGTTACGCATTATTCCTGTTATAATGATACCTTAACATGAACATTAACAACAACTTGGAATATTCGAATTTCATTTCGAAATTGTGATCGTTTTTGGGGGAGATTCATAATCCTAGCTTTTCAATTCATTCCACCTGTCCGGTGTATGTTTTTAGGATCCATTCTTAACCATGGCGTTTTTTTCATAATTTGATATCGCAATTGGCAGTGGGTACTCCACTTTTCCGTCATACATGGTAAATCACTGTGAACAGATCATGGGAAGTACCGGGCAGGTGGTGTACTTCCTCTGTGGATTTATTGGGGTGCAAATGCCTATGCCCTGCAACATTTGCGTTTAACACTTTCAATATTTTCTTGATCGATATGGTCAGGGCTCGGTTTCATTCAATATGGCAAGTGAAATAGATAATGTAATGTTGAGTGATGGTTTCAACGGGCGGAAAGCTTTCTGATGTTACAATAAAAAAAAAAAAAAAAAAAACAAAAACCAAAAAGGCAATTTCATTCTCTAATGCCTCTCAATGCCTAGATAATGCATTGGCATCAACATTTCACATTTAAGTTTTAAAATTTTATAATAATTTTTTTTTCATTGAATGTGTCCCCGTAATCTGTACGCCACCCCCACCCCAGGCCTAAAGACAAACTCCCCATTTGTGTTGCCACCCAAAAGTAATATTTATTAAATTGCCCCCTCTGCAACTCGGCTAGCAAAGTAAAATCATCAGACCTCTGAGTTTGGCACCTGTCATGAGGTATATAACCAGCCAGTCCTCTTGTTTTCCCCAGTACAAAAATAGCCTCTGCCATTTGTAAACACAAGAAGTAAAAAAACAAACAATTAAATTGGCCTCTGGGTATCAGCAATACAAGCCGTTGTTAAGATTGGCCTGGAATTATAAAATAGTAAACAGTCAAATTTGCATAGGAACTTGAGGACTCAGACACTGTGGACTCGGACTCGGAAGCAATGACTCGACTCCGGCACGGTCGATATTGAACCATTGTTTACCACCAAAAACTGTCTTTCTCCATCGGCCATTAGCATGTCCAGCCATGAAGTTGAGTCCTTACTTCTTCCACCTCAGACCCCATGAATGGGCCTCTGGCACCTGGTACTGGGGTGGGTCCACTGGACTGGTGGTTTTTGGCCCTATGTTCTGGTGTTGCTGTATTTTGCTGCTTGCTGCTGGTATGCACATGCAAGCTGGGGTGGGCCCATGAAACCTGTTGGGGGCCCAGCACTGAAGGGCAATTGGTCTACAGGCATGTAATTCTGCCTGTGGAACCTGCCAAAGCGAGAAGCAAATAGGTGGTCGGTAAGGTGTTAAAATTTAATTTAACTTCAAAAACCTATGGTCTGTGTTGAATACTTTTGTTTATATATTTGTTATGGTATACTTGCAGAGCCGAGGATCTAACCTTTCAGGCCCAGCAAGGAGCAGACCCCATGGGATACTGCACCTATTGGTCAGCTGCGATATCCCTCACCAGGTCATTGAAATAAAGGCATGCCTCTTGGCGTACTTTAATGTGGGTGGTGGGGGTAATCACCAAGCAGACGGCAACATGCAAATTGCCCTACCCCTCGTTCCTGCTCCAATCCCTTGTGCTTGAGCGCCCAGCGGAAGGCACAGTTACATTTTTGAATTCTTCGGTAATTACCCTACCCGGAATCAAACCCGGTCTACCGGTTGTATTTTCCTGAATGCTCTAACCAACTGTGCCAACCACCTGGTTGCCTCAATTGTACCGGTGTGCCCCAATCTCAAACAAAATATTATTGTTTGACTCTACCCACAGAAAACACAACACATGACTTACTCTTTTGATGATTGGGTTGCCAACAAGTATTGTATAAGCCAGATACTCCCGTTATATTTGCAATAGTGCAGGTGTGTTTTGGGTGAGTGGAGTAATTGACAATAGACCCTCGTAATCCTAAATTATGTGTGGAAATAATAATAATAAACCATTCACAGAGGAATGTTTTTTTTCTACCTGTCCAGACGACTTCCCCCCTTTTAATGGAGACCGAGCTTGTTGACCCAGGCTTCTTACACCCCTCCAGTCTTTGTGGGGAGTGGTTCAAGCTCAGACCACCACCCAAACATTTGGAGGGGGTGGGGTAATTTGTCAAAAAGGAGGTGTGACATATACCCCCTCGTCCCCCCACTCGCCTTGAATGCCCCATTTTGGGGGTCCTCAGGATCAGAATGGAGTACAAGGCGATTCGACCCAGTAAATCTCCCGCCTTGTTGCGCGTCATTGGTTTCATCTATTAAGTCCCACCAGCAAACAAAATACAAGGCATTCATTCCATGTGTTGGTTTAAGATTTTAGTATTAACGTAAACAGGAACAGCCCTTAACCAGTGACCCAAATTTAAATTCATAAGGACTTATTGATGACCATGTCCTCTGAAGAAGTAACAAGTTTTGGTGGAAATTGTGGAAACTAAATTAACTTATTAATGCAAATTAGACACATAATATTTCACTTTCCCATTGACCCTTTTCTCATTTTATATCTCAGACCCAATGGTGGACCACACTTAGTGGGCAGTTTCATATGAACTTCTAACAAACTTGACACATTTGCATGAATGGAGCAATTCCACAGCAACCGAATAATAACCAACCCCCAGTGACTGGAGTTATTGTAAAAATTTTTGGGCTAAAGGTAACCATACCCATCAAGCTTCCTAAAATCAAACTGCTCAAACTGCAACATAACCATACCTTCACATACATACATCTCCACACACACACAGGCAAGTGATGGCTAATTCCCTCTCCGAACTTTTGTTTTTAGGCGAGACCACACTACATACCTGCTTTGGATTCTATCATTATGTCATAAATCAAAGCGAGATATCACCAGTGACCATCCGCGATCACTCAGGCAAGGTTTTCAGATAACCGGAACGGTTTTCCCATACCCAGACGCAACCTAACCTCCACAGACTACCAGCCCTGCAAAGTTAACAGTGGCGCAGAACGATCTTTCGAACGTCCCCTTGCCAAGAATTATGGAGTCCCTGCCCCATCACAAAACTTTACAGATTCCCCCATACTATCAACAAGAGCACCACTGGTGCTGTATAGCCTCAAAACTCCAAATAAATGTTCATAATATTTCAACTTCAGACTGGGAAACAACAAGGAGCAATTTGACTTACGGGAACTTTCATGTGAATGTTGTTAAATCTTTAGTTCCTTTGACCTATTCCTGGGATGTGGGTCCATGATTGTAATTCGCACCTCAGGCCTCATACCCCCCTGAGTTTTAATTAAAAGCCCAGTGACAATTCTTTGGTTCCATATTCAGTTCGCGCTAAAGTGCCGCGATTGTGGGGATTTCGCGGACTCCTCTCCTGATTCCCGCAGATAATTTGATCAATGCGGGAATAACCGCTCTTTTTTTACAGTGATAGAGATTGGCACTACAACACAAACAAAACACACACATGAAGCCCATACTTTTATGGCACATAAAAAATTTCCATTTATTCATAATTTGGGAAACTGCACAGCAAGAATGACCACAAAGTCATCCATGGCCGAAACGTGGAAGACTTTGGGGGGCAATGACGACTCAGTTCCTCGTAGCACTACACAACAGCTTGCGCAATCTCGGTACCCCACGCAACCCAATTTTGCTGCAATTAAACAACTCAATAGCTGCTCTAGTTCTAAGTGTATGATTTCTATGGCAAGAAATATGTCAGTGCATCATTATGCCATAGATAGGGCCTAATAAATATCTGTTGTATAGATGAGGCTAACGTTACTTCCTTCAAAGTTCTGCGTAATCGTAGACATAATTGATCGAAGGTCCAAATAGAAAATATTCAAATATGTCTTATTTTGCTAGCTCTACTTCCAGCTAGGTGGTAGATTTCCAGAATATTTACCCAGTGTTTGTCATTCACGATCTCATCCTTCCTATACACATCATGTGCATAGGTTGGTTTGATACACTGTAGGCTCGTCAATCTAGGCACATGTGTGGGTTTGGGGTGGTGGATTGTTAACGATTTCACCGGGCCCAGCTAAATCTGAAAGTCTTCAAAACTAAATTTACATATGATGGGATTCATGCTGGCCCTAAATTCACGTAATCAGAGAATTTTTACTGTAGCACCCTTCCCATTGAAGGTGACGAATCCGTCACTCATGCATCCAACTCCTCCCTCCGATTGCAAAACAGCCCTCTTATAAACCTTCAAAACAGGGCATTTCAGAAACATTCTAATCCACTACAATGTTAAAATTTCCATTAGTATGAATTGATACTTACACTAAATTTGACCGTAATATTGGGGAAAAATCACCACTTGTGTTTTCTCAGCCTTCTTGTTTGGAAACATAGTTTTGTAAACAAGTGTTTTGCCCACTCAAGGGTCTCATTTTGGGCACCCTAATTAGTCATTTGGGGCATATGCAAAACATAACTATAGAAAATCGGCATGATTAATTCATACTAAGAGTGGGGCACACGAACAACACTTGTGAACGTGTCCCTTGACCAACAGTTCCCAACTTTGTGATCATTGGAAGAGATTCCCGGAACCCCCTGATTAACGGGTCTGTTTTGGGTAATGATCTTATCAACTGCCAAAGACCAATATGGGGAATGATGGTTCTAAACCCTTTCTTAACTACAAATATTTGGTCTTTTGGCCATATTAATTGAAGCACCAAACCGCTTACTGTCCAGGAAACTGACGTTTAAAACAAAAGTTTGGGGCTTTAGCGCGAGCCTAAGAACAAGCCTAAGCCTGTCCGAGTTGTGAACTGCAGGCTTTAGTACAGGTACCTAAAGCCTGCGAGCGCCGGCCTAATGGCTGGACTTGCCTTGGGGAGAAGATCACGATTCGGGGGGGGACAGGTTTGGCTGGCTTTGGGAAATTGGCTCACCGCTCGAGATGAGTGATGCTGATGATACAGCTATGCCGGTCACATTGAACTAATTTGGAGCTGAGGGGCAAAAGTATGATCCAGCCGCCGACCTAAGGCTTTAAATTTTGTTTTGGTCGTTGCAAATGAATCGCCTCACAAAGAGGGTGTATAGAAGTGGGAATGGGATGGGGGTGCATAGATTGGTGATTTTTTAAGGGAGTAAGGTAAGATTGAAGGTCATAGGCGCAATGACTTTTTTAATCAACCAAACAACTGCATTTCGCTGTGTGCTGTTTGTTTAATAATTCCGAGAGAAACAAACAATGCTACGTTGTGTCATCAAACCAGGCTTTGTGGTTGGCTGATACCCTGCTGAAAATATCAATCGCAAATGTGATGGCCACTGCTCATGGGCAGCTGGCACCAAATCAACAAATTCTAGAAAGCCCCCCCACTTTTGTCAGATCCCCCCCAAATTTTTTTCTTGAAGGGGGGAATTTCCCCCCCCCCAAAAATATAAATCCTAGCGGCCAACAACTGTTAACTTTCTTCTATAAACTTAGTATAGCCGTTGTCAATCGAGAATCTTTTGAGTGTTCTATCTATGGTAGCACAGGTCCCACTCATACTGCATTAGCGCCGGACATTAAATTGAATGAATAATAGGAGTAATGAAATGAAAACCTTATATTTAAGGCAGGTGGCCGAAACAATCCAGCCCCTGTTGGCCACACGTCCCTGGATATACAAGGTTAGCCTGAATGGGTAGTGGTACTAGGCCTGAAATGGCTGTTTGGGCCAAATTGTATAAGCAGTAGTCCGAACTCTAGGCATACCTGAATGTCAACCCAAGAAATAGTTCGGGCCATACAGTATGTCCTGGCCTGAAGGCCTATTACTAGTCCTCAACAGAGTCCCTGATACTCCAAATGTAAAACAATTCTGTTATTTGGGAAGTGTGTGTACCCACTGAACACAGTCAGTCCAATTAGGACTAAACTGTACTGGACTAGTTGTAGTTTACTTTACCAGTTTTCTCATTTAGCCCAACTTTAGCCTCCCAGTGCCAGGCTTACTTAGGCCAAGAAAGAATAAATGAAATATTGATCGTCCCCTCCCGCTATTTTGGGGAATTTAGACATTCGTTATTTGGTGTTTTTAAAACCTTTTTACACTGTTCAGAAAGATTTTCCAGAGGTACCAAGGCGATCCACCATCAAGCGGTCTCCGCCTGGTTGGCCACTTAGATGTTTTTTTCTTTTAGTCACATGCAACAATTACAAGGCCTCCATGTCTTGCTCCCAGATTGTTTTTTTTTTTTTTTGTATAGCAGTTTCAATAGGAAACAGTCTAATAACCAGTTAACATTTTTTACAAATACATGGGAAATTGTTTGACAAGTCTCCGCCGGAGTAAATAGGTTTTTGTGTAAATGACTGAAATTTGTCCTGACTTATGCCAAAGTCGACACATATTCAACTTTTCCTAAATTCAATTCATCGACCCATTTTTCTCATTTTCCAAATATATATCTCAGGACCAATGTGGACCACCCACTACATGGGAATCCCACAACTTGAACAAACTTGCATGAAGCAAATTATACCACACATGAATAACATCCCCAGTGACTCGCTCAATGTTTAAAAAAAAATGTAGGACTAAAAGTAGACCATATGAATCACGCCTTCAAACATCTAACAAATTTTGAAAATTTGGAATGGACCTATGCCCAAATAGACTAGAACATGCTGTGGTAGGCGGGTGAACCGCCCCACGTGTATATCCCCATCCCATTTTGAGCAATCATTGGAAAGAGTATCTAACACCCCATAAAGACCCCATTTTGGGTCCGAAACCAAGATAACCTTTCATCCACCAAGTTTTGTTGTAATCCCATGGGTTGTTTGATAGGCATGAATTATGGCGAATTTGCACATGATGGCTTTGAAATGAACTTCTATCCTACTTTTTGGTGAGGAACAAATGTAATCCACATCCACCAAGTTCGTTCAAATCTTGACAAGTTTGAAAAATCGCATAAATTTCCTGCAAGTTTTGACCTCCGAATGCTTGAAATGACCTCCACATTTTTGTTTTTTGTGGATTCAACTATAGTTCTTTTCCCCACCAAGTTTTCTTCACATCGACAAAAGTTTTGGAAAATCCATAAATTTCACCAATTTGACCTTTGATACCTTGAAATGACCTCCCACATTTTTCGGGATCAGTTATAATCCCTACCCACCAAGTTGTCCGTTCAAATCCGACTAACTTGAAAATTTCGCGAAATTATGCAAATTAGCGGACCCAGCAATTGCAGCTGCCCACTCGAACTATCCGAGACTTCAACTAGGGCGGACAAGTGACCAGTTTTCAGATCAATACGGCATAAAGCGTTAAAGAGGTCTTGCGCAACGGGAAATCTTCCAATCGTGGAAATTATGCAAAATTAGCGGACCCCGTCATGTGCGCGCCCACTTTAGACTCATCCGAGATTTCACGTAAGGCGGACTGTGTGCCACGTTTCGGCGCGAACGGGAACAAAGTGTTGGAGAGTTTATGCGCTAACAAGAAACGCGTCGGACGCGGCGCGGCGGCGGAGCCGCTAAGCCAAAAACAGAAGATCCCCGAAGTGGGGATATAAAACGGAATAACTCCAGCCTAGGTAAGGATAAGGCATCCTACAAAGTTTCCTGGGAATCGGGCACAAACTTTAGCATTAGCCAAAAAATTATGCAAACTTAGACGTTATGTTGAGTGACCTTGGGCGACCCAGAATTATGATGAAAAAATTTGGCACTGGAGGTAAACCATACCCCCACCAGGTTTCATAAATCAAACTAACTCATATTTTGCCTCAAGTACGGCAAATTAGCGCACATGATTGACTCCATCGACCCTGAATCTGTGTTAAATAATTTCGGGACTGGATTTAGACCATAATTACTGTCAAAGTTTCAGGAAAATCTTACACCACCTGCGAAATTCCCATAAAATTATGCAAAGTAGACACTTTAATAATCAGCATATTAAGCTTTGTAAAATCTAACCCGTCATCAACCTAATATCTTCCACCTATGTGCCAAAACCAAGTCACCATAGCAGTTTCAGTTAACCTGTAATCTTGATAAGAGCCCTAAACCATGCATATATAACAGAGGCCACTACTCTCCTTTATGGTGAGTTTTGGGCCCAAGACATAGTCAGATCGGGTTCACTCAACCCTGATAATACATACAAAATTTCGGTCAAAATTAGCCTCACCGTTTCAGAGAAATCCTGCTAAAAAAAAGTTTGTCAGTTCAGGCGAAACCAACACGGCATGATTTGCATACCGTAATGTATAGCCATGTGTACTTGGATCCGATGTATTAGATTAGGGTTAAACCAGTTGTCAGGAATGGGGCCTAGGAGTAGAGTCAGATTCCAAGTGCAGATGTTATCACAAATCTTGTTGTAACAAAACATCTACTAAACGATACGGAACCTGTAACCCCCACTACCTAATTCTCACCCCCACCCCTAATTCCAATCTCAACAGCCTCCTCTTGGCCCACCAAGTTGTCTCCTGACTCTCTATGGAGTGCATTGCGAAGTACTGTACACAAGTACACTGTAAACAGTGGGCACATGCCCACTGGGATGACGCTCCCCCATGCCATACCGTTCTGCTCCCATCTATAGCTTAAGTGTCGCCGAGGGGTAAAATACTTCACGCAACCATTTTGTGGGGGCCCTAGTGACGTGTTCTGTACATGCAACATTGGATTGTGTGCATAAATAAGAGAACAAAAATGGTAATTTCCAAGGCCATTAATTCCCACAAGGTAGCCAGCAGTAGGCCTAAGATAATTAACTTGCTATGATTTGTACAGGAACACACTTAGCCTAGATTAGAAAAGTGAATATCTGAATACACCTTGCAAATAACATGAAATGTGTGAAATGTGTTTGTATCAACCACATCTACATGGCCGGTTCTTGATCTGCATATTTTCAAAGTTTTCAGATGTCAGCGTTAACGTTATTTACAGTGCTTTGTCCCATTTCACATGGTTAAATAGAATGTGTAACATGACACACAGTCTGCAGAATCATGACTCAGTCCATGTAAACACATAAAATAGTGTTTCTCTCATGTCCTGCAGGGTTACGATGTCTGACACACCATTACATGAGACTGCAAGAAGATTGTGCAAAAATATCGAGCTTTTCCGATAATCACCCTTCCAAAACCAGGGCGGCTCGTAGTGGTGACCTACTTATCGATTAGTAGACTAGTTAGTATTAATCTTTTGTAATAGCAGTTAATAGGCATAGGCGCTTACATAGCGGTCACGCTACGAGCACCTGTTGCCTTCAACCTTCGCTGCGACGTATATGCTCAAAAACTTGATTTCAAGGGGTCAATTGATCGCGATCGTTCATAAAAAATTTCAATTTCGATTTCTAAAAAATTTTTGTTTAAGAGCCTTAATGAATCAAGTCCCATATCTCACTGCTTCTCTAGGAAAGCATATTATGATGGATTAGCCCGTTCGGTGTGCCTACGCGAATCTATTGGTTCCGTCCATGAATTGGCATTTCTGGTTGAGGTCCAGGTCGGACAAAAGATATCTACAGTAACAACTAGATGCGAGGTCATATCTCAGAGTATCATTGGAAGAAGGAAAGAAATGAAAAGGATTCATGGGAAATATCAAATATGTCAACTTTTCCATAAAATGAACCTTAAACTACATCAGATAACATGACATGTGAATTTCGTGAACATGGCCCATGGAGAGTTACTTTCAGAAATAAACATTGGAATGTAATTTGAGAACAATCCAATTCTCTTCATAGGAGAAAATGCCATTATGTAGATTTCAACAATATTAGTCCTTATTTCCACTCTAAGACCTTTGGATTTGACCTTCACAAGGTCAAAGTTGTGTCCCAGGGGGCAATGAAAATGTTTCCAAAGGTCGGTCCCAAATCCATCAAAGTTGGACCGTTAAGGGGCCCATAAACTCTTTTCCACAGATGTTACTGTTTAACTCCAATGGCATTAATCTCGGCACCATCAAAAATCGAGTACAATTTGAAAGGAACACTACCCAAAGAACATTATGACTGAGTTTTTTCAGACAATCTAATGCTTTTGTAGGAGAAGATACATTTTGTAAATTTGACCCAATTGCCAACGTGAGCTTTAATGACCTTGACCTTGACCTTTACAAGGTGAAATGTACAGAGTCAATGACCATTATGTCCAAGTTTGGTTCAACATCATCAAAGATTGATTAATGGCAGCACAAAAAAGAAATTGGCAGGGAGCCCATGATCAATGTGCAGGGAGCCCACGATCCAATTGTGGACACAAAGACAGAAGACAGCAGACCGACAGACAGACAGACAGAAGCAAATAGATAGGATAGAGATATGATGAGATAGATAGCTAGATAGATAGTAAGATAGAGAGATAAGCAATGACGGAGGGATCAATCGCTCAACCAGCAAGTGGTTTGAAGGGGGCTAACAATAAACAGCGAAACTGGATGAATTGGTTGCGTTTGCGGATAGTAGTGACGTTAAAAATAAGCGTAACGATATTGCTATGGGGGAATCTCACCGAAATCTCGTCTATTCCCCCCGACTGTTGTGGTGAGCATGCGCAATTAGAACTACGACTGGCTTATATGACCATGTAGGAGATACTCTCCCTGTTAATAGAGATGAGTGTTCTGAGGTATTGTTACCAAGCAACTCTGTACTATAAACAGTGCTCGAAAAATATTTCGCAATTTAGTAGCCCTCGGGGGGTCCAAGTGGCTGAATTTGGTTAGCCCGGGAGGGTTGCCGACAGGGTGTCATGATACCGGTTGTTTAAAAATGTACTTTTATGCAAATACTAATGCTCCGATGAAATTGAGGCAATTTGGTGATCGTCAGCTGTTTAAGCTTAGGTTTCAAAATGTGGGGGGGGGGGAGGAGGATCCCCTTTCAAAGGGGATTTCAAAATCAAGAGGGAGGGGGGGGTTCTCAGAAAATAGATCAGCAAAATTTCGTACCATGAATGACGCCGAACAGTGCCAGTTTGTTTTGAACAATAGGGACGAATGTGTTGCTAGCTACAATGTCATAGAATATGGGCTCCATAGGACGGTACTTGAACAATTACCAGATTAGAAGATTGCGTAGCCCGAGGGCATTTGCAACTGAAATCAGTAGCCCGACGGCACCGAAGCGAAGCCCCCGGCTACCGTGCGCATCGGATTTTTCGAGCACATGTTATATACACATTACTGCGGGGTGTTCAGGAGCAATCCAGGAGAGGTATATCATCGGGACGTGGCTCCTATTGACAGATTCTTAGCAAGTCTGCGGCGGGGCCTGATTTGACATCATTCCTCCGTAGTCCTGAACAGGAATAAAAGAGGAAGAGAGCTGGTGAGGATTGCTTACAGAACATGACAATGCGTGTTCTAACTAGAGCACCACTGGTGCGTTGTAGCTCAAACCGCACAAATGTCCAAGACGAATGTACAATTATGTGATAACGTTCAGGAAGGCAGTTTCAAACGTGGCCTATCGTACCCCTGTAATGACTTTTTTTGACCAGGATCTTCAACGGCACAGATGATTCATTTTAGAGCAGTCCAATAACCTCCACATAATGGGCTGTCAGGACACAGTAACACTGTGCATCGTGTCCTACATCCCTGGGGCAACCCTGAAGGTACGGCTATTGGACCCCCATTATGACATTTGTGAATATCAACACTGTGCAACAAAATTTGTAGGATAACAAGTTTTGCAGTATTTCCATATAATGGGCCCTAGGGCCCAACGGGGGGCCATGAGCCCAAATTCCTGAAACACCCCCAATTGGCCCTTTACCCAAGGACCATGACCTGCCACTTTGAAGAACATCAATCAAAGCTTGTGGGAAAAGATGCCTTTCAAGTACTACTGAGTGAAATTTCATAAATGGGCCTTGGACCCCAAATCCTGAGCACCCTGAAAAATAGGGCTGTTCGAAAAATACCATCATTATGACCGAAACATCACCACTGTCACAGATGGCACAAAAATTGGTAGGAGATACAAGATTTTGCCATATTTCCATATATTGGGCACTGGGGCCCAAACCTGGGCCCTGAGCCCAGGTTCTGGAACATCCCCAGTGGCCCTCTACCCAAGGACCATTACATGTTTACCTGGTGAAGAACATCAATCAAGCTGTGGGAATCAATGCATCTTCAAGTCTCAATACTACTTTGTTAAATTAAGTCCATAAAATGGTCCTATCGGAGGGGGCCCAAGTGGGACCTTGGACCAAAAATTCCTGAACCCCCCAAATAGATAAGATAGGAGAAGAGGCACGTGGTAACAAGACGCCAGGTCGGAAGTGATGTGGGGACAAATAGAACATCAGCAATGTGCCAGGAAAGCGAAAGGGCAACGGAATGTGGGAGTTGAGTCAGGAAAAAGGAACGAAGATCTCAAGATTGTTACTCAATTGGTACAACAATGGCAGACATAATGTCCTTGACTATGCCGATGTCGGTCGGCCCCTTCAACCTTCACACAAGTAAAACATGTCCCATTGGTCCATTAAACATTATGTCCAAGTTTGGTCAACATCCCATCACTAATGACGTTTGAGGCCACAAAGGCAATTGTTGACACACTGACGGACGGACGGACGGACTGACGGACGGACGGACGGACGACGACGGACGGACAACAACATACATAATAGATAGTGACATGCATATTCCATAGCTCAACTAGCATAGCTGGTTTTGCGCTAAAAATAGGTCTTTACATTCTGCACCGGAATTATATATTACATAAACAGTGAAGTTGCAAGGTTTGGGAGTCCCATTTGATGATCATGTGAAATATCATTGGCAGAAAATTTGCAAATACTATGCTAATTATAGACAGATTATTTGACTTTAGTGCCACTACTTCCAAATTTAATCATACCAGGATCAGAAGTAGTTCTGTGAGAATCGACAAACTGAAATTTTTTCGTAATTATGCAAATTTTATTACTCATTCCACACCGTAAATCTAACCATATCAGTCCATCACCTGACACCCTGGACCCCTATGTGCCCACCACATCATCAGTTTCCCCTATAAGTCCATCGGTGCATCCGCTAACTACAATACAAAGCAATAATACGTACCTAATGAATAATGTGCCCAAACTATTCAGATCGTTTTCACCTAACACGATACCTGAACAAATTTCATTGAAATCAGTCCTTAATGGTTACTGGAGGGAGCTCTGCTAACAGGGAAGTGTGACATAACAAACTTACATACATACACACGTACACGCCATAGTGACCATCTTTCTGAATTTCATTCCGGTGAGACAAAAATTCCACTGCAAAATGGTGTAGCGATGACGAGCAACCTCTTTGCCACACATATCACTTGTTAGGAGTCACATAGTGGGAAGACCATTGCTTCATTAACCTCTGGTTCAGACACCAGTCGCACTCGGTGGCCTGATGATCATACTGCTGCACCACATCACTACAGACAGGGTACGCCTGCTATAGAATCATCGCCTATCAAAGTGATGGTTTGGGAGCCTAGTAAAGGGTAATCTACTGGTGAATCAAGTATTAGAGTACCTCCCCAAATTACAGCCTGCCTCCATCTTCATTACAACCCAGCCCTCCACTGCTGATGGACACTGTGTCAGAGAGGACCTGAGGTCCACAAGAACTGCAGATTTGCCCATTTTACAATAGGACTCATTTACTTGGGACTGCCCCTGGGTGGCCACAGAGCTCCAGGTTGGTCACAAGCTCATGAGTACTTCAGAGAGTTTGGAGCCGAGTGGGGGGGGGGGGGGGGGCAAGAAATCAGGGGTCCTGCTCAGCATGGGGGGGGGGGGGGTCAGGCTCAGGCCTGGTCACTTGCTTGAAGGCAGCTGGGTGATTGGTAGTGGCAGATGGATATAATCTCTGCTGTTTATATCACTACAGTGAGAAGTGGATTTGGATATCCAGCTTCTACTGGGGTTTGCCTTTCTTAACCTTCTTCTGAAATTTGTTCCTCTGAGCTCTTCATGGAGCATGGCAATGGGGGCAAGTCCTTATCATTGATAGTTGTCTGAGGTAAACCCTTCATGTTGCAAGAAAAAGAAGAAACATACATGTCATTTGCCAGACAAATGAACCTACTTGAGTAAAACTCCCAGCAGTTTGGGAAAGAATTATTAACAATTTTGCTATGTTCATGTGCATTTTATGCCTATCTATGCCACCTTCGGTGATTTTTATAACAATTTCGATTTGATTTCTACGGGCTCCGGAAGCCAACTAGGGCCCCCATCCTAGGAACCCGGCCCGTATTGATCGGGGGATGAAACACCGGCTATAACTCGCCTCTCTCTTCTCGACTAGTGCTCAAGATGATAATGAGGGGGTGTAACCAATCCCCAACCTGCTCCCGGGACGCCCTTTTTTACGTCCCCCCTTCTTGAAAGGACTATCAGTGGACTCCAGGACCCGACCACTTTCTCGGAACCTGGAGGAGCGTAAGTTCAAGTTCAATGTGACGGCTCACGACTTATTGCAATACCAGTAACAAATCCCAGTAACCCCAGAAAATCCACTGTATCACAGCGGAACCCATGAAGTGAAGACCAAGACCTCGCCATCGCAACTGCAATTGCAGCCACCTAGGGAAAATCGTCCAGTGCTGCTTGTACCGAATCCGTAATAGTGTGGGTTGTAAGTGGTCATTGATACCACTCCATAACCACTCTAATTTTAAGTCACATGTAGTGTAAAAATCGTATAAGTGTAAAGAAAGTTCTTGTTTAGCAGAATATGATGTTTGTGAACAGATCCCAGATGATCTAACAGTGAATAAATCTGCCATCTGCCAACCACAGAAAAAATCCTCCAACAAACACATGCAGCCAGTTTGGACCCTGTAGTATCAAGTCACTCTCCTCACCATCCTCCATCTTTCTTCTCTTTGCTCTCCTAGGTTTCCCCCTCTTTCCTCCTTTTTCATTTCCCAGATTTCAGTCGAAGAAGGACTGCTATGGAGGATGTTGCCAAGTGCTATGAGAGTCGTATGGCCCCATCTTACCATTAAAAGTGGATCAATAAGCCTGTTCACTGTTTCAGTTTCAATCACACATCCACCAACAAGTGCGCTGCTTCACAGCTCATAGTAGTCGGGTACAGACGATATTTTTGCGATTGCCTCTATCAAATGGGCTCATTTATAACTGTGACGTCCGTCGAAAACGGAACCAATTCATCCTATGTTTTAGTATGTTACTGTTTGATAAGTATGGGGGGATATTGACAAAATTTCGTGCTGGTATTGTATGTAGTTTTCGTCAGAGGAGTTTTGAAAGATCCCCCTGCCTATGTTTGGGCGACGTTCAGTGAGTGCATTTGCGTTCAATTACTATCTGGACTAACCTTTGTCCCAGCAGGAGGATGGTTATTGTGGAATGGATTCCAGAGACATCAGGCAGTTCCCATACTTCGCTGTATATGCCAGGCACCTTGTGCAATGTCAACTTTAAAGTTCATGGAAGGCTAAACAAATTTGCTTCAAAGTAGGACAGGTGAAAAGAGGACAAATCCCCACACCCAATATTGGGAGTTTCTAGCATTTCGCCTCCGTTTACTTTTGAGAAATTTGAGGAATCTATGGACATCACAGGGGGAACGATGCAATTTGCAAAGACGCATATAGACCCTAATAGTAAATTCTTGCATTTTTGTGACATATTAGCAGAAAGACGGAAACAAAGTATTCAACTGGAAATCATGAGATGACTCTTTAGATATTCCTTGTGAAACCATTTTGTATTTTTCCATTGGATCCCATCTATATTTTGTTTAGTACAAATTTCCCAAAGTTAACATTTTGTCACGTTGACTTATAGGGAATCCTGTGGTTCCACCGTGATGTCACAAGGCAAATTTTGCACAGCTTATCGTACCTGATCAGTTCACTCATTTAGTTTAGCTCAGTTTAGAATTATCAGGAGCAATCCTGGCCCAGGTCTGAGGTTTTGATTTCCATCATGTAATGAATGGAAAGGTACAAAAGTTCAGTCATATTCACATGACCATTGGCATTTAAAAAGGCAATATCGTGTGGTGGCCACTGGGGGAAAAGCAATGACAAGGTTCGCATGATGTCAACGATGGAGAATCATTCCTGCAATTCCATATCAGCATGATATATCATCACAGAGATATGGCAATACAAATTAGTTCTGATATACCATGAGAATCTTTTTTATTGCTGATTTCATGTAACAAGCCTGGACAATTATTTGCCATTAAAGCTTGGACTGCAGAGACTAAACAAGGCTAGAAGTATGAGGACTGAAATGAATAATGCAAGAGGAAGAATGAAAGGCATAATATCAATGGTCTTGTCAGAGATTTCCTTAATCTAAACACAGATAAGAAGAGGGGATGATAAAACCCAACGCCCCCAAGACTTAGTGAGGGACACATTCTACGCTGTCGTTTTAAAATAGCCTACATCACTCAATTGAGATGGCCAAACTTTCAACAACAGGTCAACCAGGCCAGCCAAGTTTAGCCCCATGGCTATCACAGTAGGCTATTTAATGTCCGAGATGATAAAGTTGATCACAGACTATCAAAGGTTGCCGGAAATAGAAATACAATTTGAAAGGCTCCCCTCAATATGATAAATGGAAGGTATCGAAAGTCGAATATTTTACATGGACCATTGCCAGTTCAAAAGATATGAATAATTTACTAATCTCCCTCTTCTTGAGTTTGAGTCTGCGGAAGGTGTGCTTGAGTTGAATGTGGATGGTTTGGCCCCATACCCAGGTCCACCATACGCCCTCCTGTTGGCGGCCACGGATTAGATCCGGTATTCGTTTGCATCATTGATCATCGGGGGAGGAGGAGGGATCCATGGGGGCTCATTGACCTTCCTTCTCTGTCTCTTGGCTTCTGGCTGGGGCACTCGGATCACCCCCGGTTGGGCAAGCATGGGGGGTGGGTAGTGACCGGGGTATTGCTGCTGAGGGTGGACACCAACCGGTGGTCCCTGGGGGTCATCTGCCCCTGGGGATGGGGGTGGTGATACTGGGGGTGAGAGGCTGGCTGCGGCTGCTGATGGTGGGGATGATTACCTGGCTGGTGTTGGGGCTGAGGTGACAGATGTGGGGTACTGGTGCTGATTGCTCGAGGGATGGTGTGGGGGTTGGTGCCCCCCAGAGGCAATCCTAGCCCAGGAACTGAGCGGGGCGGTCGACACAGGTGCCTGGCCCTGACTAGACATAGAGGGGGGTAGAGGCCACTGCTTTTTATTTTTTAATGCCTGTGGGGCATAGTGCTGCGAGGCCACCCTAGCATAGCTCTTGCCACACCCACATCCCCTGCACCGCTGTATCCGCTGTCACTATCCTGAGGTTTTATCTCACTATCCGCTTCTTCCTCCTCACATGAGTCACTTGAGTAGTCCCAGTCCCGTTGTTGCCCACATCATCGGCTCCAGTCTGGTTACCCGTCGATTTGGTCACAGCCTTCCCTGATGGGACCAACTCCTCAATTGGTCGTTCTGAGAGGGTTTTGTTGGCAAGGTGTTCTGGGAAGTCTGTGAAGAAAAAGGAGTGAAATCTTGCAACTGAAGCTTCTACTTGAGGATTTTATTTCAGTCACCAATAAAAGGTCAGAGGTACCACAGCCTGGTTCTCAGACAGTTCAAAGGAGAAGACCCATTTGTATGAGACCTCCCCAACAGCAGCCACCAATTCACTCTTAGCAAGACTAACGCAGTCAAAACACTAACTGCTCACGAAGTACTATTTAACAAATCTCGCACAATTTCATTCGACCTTCGATAACACTTCAGTCACTCAGCAGAAGATTCCACAAAACGGCTAAGTTTGTGAATCTCGCAGCTACGACTACTTAACCAATTTCACCATTCCACCCTAATTTACCAGCATCTAGCAACCTTGGCAAATTTGAAGGGCTCCATCTGGCCACACTATCCTCCTTCTGAATTTGCCAGTCTACATGACACAATTGCAATTTTCAATATGGGCAAGTTGAGTATTCGTAGTGGGCAGACAATTTTTTGATAACTCATCTCTCTCTGCTCTTGTACTCCCATGTCAGCACAGACCCCGCTATGAAGTGCTAGCATGTGATAATACAGTACACATGCTTCCCCTTTATGCAGGCGTCAATTGTAACCTTCACCTTACCCTCCTCAAGGCTCGTCGAATCTTGAAATGCCAAGATTTTTTGGAATGGGAATCTTGTCCCGAACGATTCTTGCGTCGGGGAATCTTCACGTACGTATTTTTGTCGTGCCGTATCTTTGACGAGCGCTGATGATCCCTGTGGTGAATTCTGCGCACGCCGAAAACAATAGTGTTCGAAAGAGCGCCCTTGATATCTGCCGATGTCATCTTCAAGAATTGTGATCGAGAATTCGCTGTTCGTTTTCATTCATATATACAGGTGCCACGCATGTAGCGCTAAGCTTGGCTTATATGTGATCCTGCTGGAGATCACCCATTGTAAAAGTTCGTCACTCACTGTGAGAGTTCTCCGCCATAGAGCAGTATATTGTACTCCTGTTCCGCTCCGAGGTGTATTCCTAGCAGTTATACTGGGACCGCATTCAACATCACGTTCAAATATTTCGGGAGAATAGCATTCCATTGCCAACAGTGCAGTGCGAACTGTGCCTTCCCGCGTCTGAAGTTTATTGCCAACTCGGCATTTTTGGACAACGGCAAAATTCAATCAGAAAAGCAGCTGAATGAAAATCTTAAATCGGCCACCTACTGCCTGAAATATGTTTTACAAAACGTTAAAAGAAGTGACGAAATATTAGGTATTTTCAAAGAGGCTAAAAAATTCTAGAACCGGTCAGATACACGTGGTAACCCTTTCCCATCTACAGGAAATAAGTGTGTGTGGCTGGCATACGGTCCGATATCAATTCATATCGCCTTGTTATGTCCTTGTTGAATGATCGTAACTGAAAAACTGATTCGAGGCAGGGTGCACAAGGTGCCAGGGGAGAGCCTACTGGTATGACTGGTTGTTTCAAACTTTCCCTCTGAAGTCGATTCAACATGGCACTAGGCCTAGTTACACGTAGCACATGACATACTATTACTAGGCCTACCTGAAGTATTCGTTGGGCTACTGGGGCCTACCGGGCGTTATCATATCAGAGTCATTCATTCATATCATGAGTCTATCAGAGCGCATATGATATGGTGCGTTCTTAGGACCTGGTATATACCGTATATATAACCCAGGTAGAGCAAACAAAAACAGAGAGGGTGCGGACTGACGTCACATAAACCGTGGAAACCACGGACGGTTGTATTCACTCCATCTGGTAATAACCAGTCACGACTTCGAAAGAACACAGCAATAATAGCAGGCGCACAATGAATTGAATGTAATTTTTTTTCCATAATAAGTATTTCTGGAAGGGTGTGCGCTATTGGTTACAAACTCCTTGTGTCCCGAATTTCTCCCTCTTCATTAGCACATTGCAAACAATTTTGGCACTTGTACAATGGTACAAAAAAATAAGCATAAGCTTTAATAACTGGATGCAATGTACAACCCCCCCCCTTCCCCCACACACTATTCAACGTCTCCAACAACACCAGAAGAGCAGTCACAGAAGTTTGGAGTAATGGGGAATCAACTCTGAAGTGTCTCTTTCGAGGAAGAAAAAAATGTTGGGCCTTTATTAATGGTACATTTTTTTTTTCCCCATAGAAGAGGTTGATTGGGAATAAATTTCTGAATGGGTTGGTGAATCTTCGAATTTTATAGGAATATGTCCACTGGTGAACGCGGGACTGACGAAATTAGACAGTCAGAATCTTCGTCTAATCGTTTCCAACATGGTGGTGAATCTTTGACTTCAAATTTCTCAGTGGAAAAAGTGAATAAGGGTGTGAACGCTTGAGAAGGGTAGGGTGAAGATTACATGTGACGCCTGCATATTCTCCTTTACCAAAGACAGAGAATAACCTTTTTAACCATCCAGCATTTGAAGGGCTCCAACAACAAAGTGGTACATCCGCAAGTACTTGCACACAGCTAGACACACACCGTCTGAGGTGCTTGTCTCAAGGTTGACACTGATTGGTGGAGGAAATGTCAAAGTCATGGGCATGGTTGTGTATGACTCTGACTAGGGTATTACCTCTTGTGGGCAGTGATGATCAGCAGTGGTAGCGGGACTGGTTTGGGTTGCCCTGACTGACAGAGCTTAAAAATTCAATGGAATATCAGGGGGTGCACAGTGTTTGAGCAAGCAAACACCAGAGATTATTTTCAACAGGGGATAATAGACCTTTTGCTGTGACCCTGCCGCCTAAAGATTTGACATTTCGGTAAACAAATGCAAGTAGGACCTCAGACACAAACTGATCAGAGATGTAGCTAGCCAAAATGTTAGTGGACGGCTCAACATTGGCACTCAATTGCAGTCAATTTACATAATAAAGGAGTGGCACAATTATTATTGGCATTCAACTGTTGTTTTAAGGGGTTAAAACTAGGAATGTTTATCTCCAGTGCTGGTTGGCAGGACCTAAATTCGCTGTGAGTGCCGGTTATTTGGGTCAAGTGCGGTTACACCAACCAGGCACCGACCAGTGTAGGCTACATTCTGTAGGGTTGACTGAAAACTGATGCAATATTTTGCGAAAACAGCTGCCCCAAATTGGAAATGTGGTGTTTAATAGCGGTTGGGGCAAGGGTCAAAGGGGTTTGAACCCCCCCACCCACCCCCCCCCACCCACCCCCCCCCCCCAAAGCGCCTTATGAAACGTCTTGCAGTACATATCTACCATAAAGAAATCATGAATGGGGTTGGGAAAATGGGCACCCCAAATGGATTGGAATCACTGAAAACCACATACGGTGACGGTCTAGTGCAGTTTAGTTTGCAGTTTAGGGCTTGGTCAACGACACTTTGTGGGCTTAGGATTTACTGGAGTTTTATTTTCTTATCAGTGGCCTGTACTCAAAATTGGAATGGATTTGATACGTTATAAACTTACAACTTCTTGAAAATGACCCACTTTTGACAGGACAGTCTCTTTCATTTTATACATGTTGTATATATTACCCATATTATTTTCTATATTAATCACATGTTAAAATGAACACAAACTCAGCTTTGCAACTCAGGGGGGGAAGTGACACTCGGGATTCCGTCTAATTTGGATTGCATTGAACCGAACATGCGACTGACCTGTCAAGGTATTGAGGGTGCAATCATGCAACTGACGAGTGCAGGAGTATGATATCTGACCCGGACAGGACAAGGTGATTCAGTGATGAAGTGGGTCATAGAATTCTTGCACATAAACAAACCCAACTTACAACGCATCAGAAAGGGCCCACAAGTAGGCTAGCTTTTTTTCATCTTTTCTTGCCCAGATTAGTGCTGGCTGCATCAAGCAACTGGCAAGTTGCTGTACCCCCCGAAATGGCATTGCAAGGCAGCTCAAAACTCATGCAAGGCCATTTCAACGAATGGACACCAACCTGTTTGACAGTCAGCATCAGTGTAAAACACGTCTTCTTTCTTCACCGCCGAGTTCGGCGGCCACCGCCTCACACCCAACGTTGGAGTGTTCGCTGCGACCTCAAACTCCGGTGTTTGTTGCCGGAGTAGAGTATTTTGAGTTGATCGAGCACAATACCCTGTACAAAAGAAAAGACAATTATAACATTTAATATATAAGTTTAGACATACATGGTCAAATAATGGTACACACAACCAATTTCAGCACCGGGAAGGTGCGGAGTATGTTAATATCCACTTTACAGCGCTTCCAAGTCACCGACATGCCCGAAGTGCAGATATATTGAAACAAATCCCAGAGAGAGGAGAGGTACGCTGCCACTATTTAGGTGCAGGCCTCACTAATCCAACAGGTCCCAAACTAGCACCTGGTTGTGTGGAGAAAATTTGAAAAAAGAAAGGGTAAGAAGCAATTCTCATGGGCACATCAGAATAACTGAAGGAGCAGAGGAGTGTACTGGAAAACTTTCCAATCGCAAGTGTGAGAGCCCTGATGAGTCAAACCAATCTTGAATGTTCTCAAGATTGGAGGTAGTTTTCCAGCTGTTACGGACAGGGTGGATTCAATGCCAGAAACAGCACAGGGATTAGGTTAAGTGGGATTACAGCACATCATATTTCTTCATAATGTTGGGATATCTGCATCCTCGCGTCGAGTATTAGTCCTAGAGGCAATAAGTCTGTTCGACCCATCTAGCTAGGTCTCGTACACAATACCCACACATATTAGGCTAAGGCCAAGTACCAAACCAAGTCCCACCATCATACTGAAAATTCTATGTCTATAGCTCAAAGGCACAGAGGGCAGTCACTTAAGGGGAGGGGGGAAAGGTCTCTTGTGCCCAACATCATATTGAAAAACATTGCCTTTTATAGCTTTGGACCTCCAATTTACTTGCACACTGGCCTAATACTAATAGGCATCCTATGACAAGCTGAGGCCTAATCCATTAGTCTTGCTTCCCACAACAGTACGAAAACAGCGCAAGAGTGGTGGTGGGGTATGAATCAGCATGTATGAAGGTAGAAATGTAGTAGAAATGAAGAGTCCTGTGACCAAGTTAGTCTCAAAATCCTCTGTCGTATCTCGTGAAAGCTCTGTTTTTGTTCATTAGGCCTTTTTTCACCTTTTTTACCATGTAACTTGCGGAGCAGATGAGCGTCCTATTCAAGGCTCAGCAAAGTGCAGACTGGATACGGCACCCAATTGTCGAATGGGAATCCCTAACCAGGGACACGTGAAATTAGACAATGCCTCTTTGGCGGTACCTCACTGTGGGAGGGGGGGTAATCACACGCAGACGGCAACTTGCAAATTGCCTACCCCTAGTTCGTGCCTGCTCCAATCCCTTGTGATGAGCACCCAGCAAGAAAAAGGCGACAGGTAAGATTTTAGTATTGGTATGGCCCGACCAGGATATCGAACCCGGTCTCCCGGGTGGAAGGCGAGCCATTACCAACTGTGCCACCACTCAGTATCAACCACTCGGTAATGAATATAGTGATAGGCCTGGTATATGACAAATAATAGTGAATCGAGTGGGAGGACAAGGTACAGCAGGGTAAAGAAATAGATGTTCGGACATCATGCTGAGAACAGAAGACAACCCCAAACTCCACCTTATGGCCTCGCTGGTGGTAAGTGTGTGGGGTCATGGTACCCCTGCGGATCACCGTTGGTACCCTGGTATGGAGAGGGAGGCGGAATGGTGGTATACCCTGGGGCTGGGGGTTGATCGCATGGGACCCTGCAAGCCCGGCCTGGGTAGTGGGGCTGCTGCTGGAGATGGGCTGTGCAGGCACTTGTGGGTAATATGTGGCTGGGTAGTAGGGGTCCTGATACGGCGTGCTGCAATCCCCTGCTGTTCTGGGGGCAGGGAGGGTACATCGGCTGCTGTTGGTATCCATCATAAGGATTTGGTGGGTAGATGATGACTAGTCTGGGGTAATGTGTATGGTGATTGGCCCTGCTTGGGTGGGTAGCCCTGTGCTGCCATCTTGTGGGACACTGAAACAGAAAATGTCCAGATTATTCTACAACAATTATCCACTAATGTAGTTCTCACGAGACGTATTCTGTGAACATGTAATTGAATGGAGTAATTATTGGAAATTCAGTTGTGGTACTGAGAGATTCCACTGAGAGTGGAGGGGGGGGGGAGGGTAAGGTGCCATCCAAGGGAAGGGGGACCCATTAGGTTAAACCTCCCCTCCCTATCGCAAATAAAGGGGCCCTAAAAACATCTTGTTGAAAAGAAATTGTGTTCACAAAATTTATTGATCACATGGGTAAAGGGGGAGTTCTGACCACAAACCTAGGAAATTACGATAGCCAGGCTATAGGGGGAAAAGGGGAAAGGGGATCGAGGGGAAAACACATACTCGAACTGTGGGATCTCGGAATTGTACCCAAGGTTATGAGGTGGGTCTGAGTCACAGAGGGCTGCACTCACAGATTATACCGGCTGCACTCACAGATTATACCGGCTGAATGGCTTTCAAAGGGTACTGGGAATACGTATTAACAAGTTTCATTGTACAGAAGATACTAGGAGGAGCATGCGGGGGAGGAGTGTGGATAACCAGTGGGACGTCTAAACCCTTAAAAACGCAAAAACACCGGGAATTCTTAGGAGGGTACTGTTCTCATGTTAATATTTCTATGAGCAAACCATATACAGCAAAATTGGAATTTGGGCACAACATGAATGACCAGGACTATAGAACACAGGTTAAGGCATATTCCAAAATGGATCACTTTGTGAGCTCCAGATGGGATTGCTTCAAATTTGCCAGGGGTGTGAGATTGTGGTACATTAGGGTTGCAGTGTTACAATAGGGGTAAGTTGAGAGGCGTAGTAGATTAAGGTCATTTTGATTTATGTTAAAGGAAAAAGATTTTCAGCGGATTGGTGGAAATATATAAACCAGTAAGCCAAAAAAAGCTTAGTGATTTCGATGATTCTGATGAAGGAGATCAGACCATAACTGAAAAAATGTGGGCGGGGAAACCGCCAGACGTTATAATCCCCGCATTTCTCGAATTAAGGAAATTTGGTGGACATTTGAAACCGGCCAATATTGTATGAAAGAAGACATTTACAGACTGTGAACGCGACACGTGTGTACAGGTAAATGGTAATTCCATAATGAACTTGTTGAGCACCCTACAGCCCGGACAGGTGCTCCTAAATAAGCGCACCTTATCCAAGATTACCTTTAACCACATGCACACAGACAGACGGTCAAATCAGGGCAGAGGTCACACACATGCAACACAATGCTTCCATGAACATGTACAATGTTATGCGAAAAAGGTTAAAATTGAACTTTGACCCCTTTTAAATCCCAACGTAAGGGTCAAGTCGAAGCGGGAGATGTTTTCTCCATGAAGCATACAAACGTCAATAACATATCCAAAAATAACAGTTTCTATTTTTTTTTTGCCCGATAAACCTTAAATAAGCACATTTATTCAAGATTCTACCTTCACCCAGGCCCCACCCCCCCACCACCCGACAGAGGTCAAATTCAGGTCAGAGGTACACCACATGCAGGTCAAAACAATTATATCACAAGGGAACCATCAGCTCGCAGATATTCAATTCTCCGATATAGCCAAAAAAACGTTTTGGACCCCTAAGTGACCTCGAATTGACCTTAAATGATATTACAGTCTTTATGAGGTTTGTTACTCTCCATGTGATACATCCAACCTAGGAGCATTTTGCATCTGATTGACACACCCCGTGATAAATGCGAACCAGAAAGCCAAAAGGCTTAGGATTCCTTGACTGTTTCTGTCAACCATGCCAGGACACGGAAAATGGGGAGATAGTACCAGCTCAGTATAGGGGCAACATAACCGGTCTGACAAATTTCCTATCTTTCCCAAACCAACTAATAGGGTTCCATGTACCTAGGTAAGGAAGCTACACACTAAAATTTCAGGTTTGCAGCTTGACGCTTGTGACCTCAGATGACCGACGACCTGACCCCAAAACAATAGGGTTCATGTATCATCATTGAAGGAAGACACAAACCAAAGTAGGAGCCTATTCACCCGCCTTTACCAAAAACAATAAGGGTTGCATGTACCCCAGAAGGAAGATACACACCTAATTTAACCTGATCAGACCACCCGCTCTGGACTTAATGTTTACAAGATTTCAGGCTCAGACATCTGGGACCTTGACCTGGAACCCAAACAATAGGGTTCAGTACTCATCTGGGGAAACCACACTACCAAGTCTGAGCTTCAATTCCATCCTGGTGGGGTCGACGTATCGTGTTTACAAGCCAAAATTGGCCAAAATATCAATTTTCACAAAATGTTCTATTTTCGACCAAAATTCACCCCGACCTGAACAGAAAACAATAGGGTTTCGGTACCCCATAAGAAAACGTATACACTGATTTCAACTTGATCAGACCAAGCATTCGGACGTACAAAAAACTTCGTTTACAAGGTTTTCAGACTTTGACCTCGGTGACCTCAGTGAACTCATGACATGACCCAAAAACAATAGGGTTCATGTACTTATCATGGGGAACACACATCACAAGATTGGCTTAATCCATCCAGGTGGGGTCGAGGTATCGTGTTTACAAGCCAAAATGTCCAACATATCAAATTTTCAATTTTCGACCAAAATTCCTCCCGAACTGAACTAAAAACAATAGGGTCCGTACTCCCCATAGAAAGCTATACACTAATTTCAACTTGATCAGACCACCATTCTGGACTCATTTTTTGGTGTTTACGTTTTTCAGACTGTGGACCTCTGGTGACATCAGATGAACTTGACCTGACCCCAAAACAATAGGGTTCATGTATCATTATGGGGAACACACATACCAGTATGAGCCTCATTCACCCAGCCCTTTACCAAAAAACAATAGGGTTCATGTATCCCCATAAGGAAGATCACACCTAATTTCAACCTGATAGACCAACCGTCTGGACTTATGGTTTACAAGATTTCAGGCTGAGACCTCTGTGAACTCTGACTGACCCCAAAACAATAGGGTTCGTGTACTAATCATGGGGAAACACATACCAAGTATGAGCTTCATCCATCCGGGTGGGGTTTGAGTTATCGTGTTTACACGGCAAAATGGCCAAAATATCAATTTTCACAAATTTTCTATTTTCGACCAAAATTCACCCCGACCTGAAACAGAAACAAAAGGGTTCCTGTACTGCCCATGGAAAAAGCTATACACCTGATTTCAACTTGATCAGGACCAACATTAGGGACTTAACGGTTTCACAAGGTTTTCAGACTTGGACCTCTGGTGACCTCAGAGGAACCTCTGACCTGGACCCAAAACAATAGGTTCATGTACTCATCATGGGGAACACACATACAACGTATGAGCTCAATCCATCCGGGTGGAGCGAGTAATCGGGTTTACAAGCCAAAATTGGCACCAAAATATCAAATTTTCCAAATTTTTCTATTTTCGACCAAAATTCACCCCAACCTGAACAGAAACAAAGGGTGTCGTAGCTCCCATAAGAAAGCTATACACTCTTAGTTTCACTGATCACACCAATCATTTCTGGAATTTACGTGTTTACAAGGTTTTCAGACTTTGCAACTTGGTGACCTCAGATGACCTCTGACCTGACCCAAAACGAAATGAGGGTGTTCATGTATCAATGCATAGGAAACACACATACAAAGTATGAGCTTCATTCCATCCAGGTGGGGTCGAGTTATCGTGTTTACAAGCCAAAAGGGGCCAAAAATTCAAATTTCACAATTTTTATTTGCGACCAAAATTCACTTCCTACCTGAACCAAAAACAAAGGGGTCGCGGTCTATTGTACTCCCCATAAGAAGCTATAACTAACTTTCAACTTGATCAGACACCATTGTGGACTTATCGTGTTACAAGGTTTTCAGACTTTGAACTCTGTTGACCTCAGATGTCCTCTGCACCTGACCCCAAAACAATAGGGTTCATGTACTCATCATGGGGAAACACATACCAAGTATGAGTTCATCCATCCAGGTGGGGTGAGTTATCGTGTTTACAAGCCAAAATTGGCCACAAATATCAAATTTTCAATTTTCGACCAAACTCACTCCCGACCTGAACTAAAAACAATAGGGTTCCTGTACCCCCATAAGAAAACTTAACCTAATTTCAACTTGGATCAGACCAACCATTTGGACTTATCGGGTGTTTACAAGGTTTAGACTTTGACCTCTGGGGGACTCAGAGGACCGCTGGAAGACCCAAAAACAATAGGGTTCATGTACTATCATGGGGAACAAACACATACCAATGATGAGCTTGATCCCTAATGGTGGGGTCGATTATCGTGTTTACAAGGCAAAAATTGGCCAATATCAATTTTCACAAATTTTCTATTTTCGACCAAATTCACTCCGACCTAAAACCAGAAACAATAGGGTTCTGTACTCCCCATAAGAAAAACTTACACCTGATTTCAACTTGATCAGACCAATCTTATGGACTTAACAGTTCAAGGTTGGTTCAGACTTTGAACTCTGTTAACCTCAGCTGACCTCTTACCTGACCCCAAAACACTAGGGTTCATGTATCAATGGGGAACACAATAACCAAGTATGAGCCTTCATCCATCCAGGTGGGGTCGCGTTATCGTGTTACCAGCCAAAATTGGCCAAAATATCAAATTTTCAATTTTCGCCAAAATTTCACATCCGGACCTGAAACTAAAAACAATAGGGTTCTGTACTCCCCATAAGAAAGCTATACACCTAATTAAAACTTGATCAGACCACCATTCTGGACTATATCGGTTTACAAGGTTTTCAGACTTTGACCTCTGGTGACCTCAGATGACCTGCCTGACCCCAAAACAATAGGGTTCAGTACTCATCATGGGGAACCACATCAAAGTATGAGATCATCCATCGGGTGGAGTCGAGTTAACCTGGTTACAAGCCAAAAATTGGCCAAAATATCAACTTTCAAAAATTTTCTTATTTTCGACCAAAATCCACTCCAACCTGAACCAGAAACAATAGGGTTCTGTATCCCATAAGAAAAACTATACACCTGATTCAACTTGAGCAGACCAATCATTCTGAGATAACATGTTTACAAGGTTTTCAGACTTTGACTCTGGTGACCTAAGATGACTCTGACTGACCCCAAAACAATCGGGTTCATGTACTATCATGGGGAACACCATACCAAGTAGGAGCTTCATCCATCCAGGGGGGTCGAGTTTTTTTTTTTTTTATTTTGGTGTTTACAAGCCGAAATTTGGCCAAAATATCAAATTTCACAAATTTTCCATTTTCGACCAAAATTCACTCTGACCTGAACCAAAAAACAATAGGGTTACTGTACGTCCCCATAAGAAGCTATACAACTACATTTCAAGGTCGATCCAGACCAACCATTATGGACTTATCGGGTTTACAAGGTTTTAGACTTTGAACTCTGGTGACCATAGAGTCCTCTGACATGCGGGGGGTGACCCCAAAACAATAGGGTTCATGTACTCATCATGGGGCACACACATAACAAGTATGAGCTTCAGACATCAGGTGGGGCGCGTAGCGTGTTTACAAGCCAAAATTCCAAATGTCAAATTGTCACAAATTTTCTTTTTTCGACCAAAATCACTCCGACTGAACAAAAAACAATAGGGTTCCTGTAACTCCCCTTAATAAAATGCATAGGACACATGTGTCAATCCAGCAGGGACAGTAATGCTGCCAAACCAATCAGGGTTGCGCACTGTAAATTCACATAGATATACTGTATTACCGGTATATAGTACTGTAGGCTATAAGACAACCCTATGTTTGGTAGTAGTGCACTAGTACTTTTTCCCATTATTTGTCAATTGAGCAGTGGTCTCCTGTCCTTGCTACAACCTGGAATGGGCTTCAATATTTTGAAAACAGCGCATAGTCAAATTTGAGACGCCATTATCCAGTATAATAAGAGTTACCAAATTCCTATTCTACAATGGACTTTGATCAGTTTCCCTTGGCTATGAAGTTAATACATGGTCATTGTTCATTCCAGTCTTGTGTTATCGTCTTCATACCCAGTATAAAAACAGTTATCAAAAGAAATATACAGGCAGAATTGTAAAGGTGCCAATCCCCGAAAATGGTTACCACGAAACAGAGGAGTACTGTATGCAATCAATCATGTAAAAAATACTGGTTACTCTGCATTTATGATGTAGAACCCACACAGTGAAGGAGGGAGGGGGGGGGGGATGGGGAATGGGAGGGGGAGGGGGGGTAGTAAAAATGTTTGTAAGGGGGGTTTCTATAGGGTGGCAAAAAAACAATATGAAGTGGGCCCTATGTCAGCAGTAGCTAACTCAACAAACGTTTCATAATTTATGAGCTGGCTATTAGTCAAGTGGCGATGCTCATTTGAAGTGCCACATGAGATTTCCCTATGACAGCCATGTATGTTAAATATATTGCTTATGATGTGCGTCTTAGTCATCTGCTAGTGTTAGATAAATGTGTCATCGCCTTGAAGGGACCCAATTGGCTGTTAAGTCATGTGACACCAATAATAACATTTAGGGAAGAGAGCGAACAGTTCAGTGGACGGAAGCTTGGAAAATGAAGCACGCACTTAATAGGCGATAGGAAAAGTGTTGCATTTTCTCATGCACAAGTCAGCATTCTGATAGCAGAAGACAATATATGCTCAGCAAAGAAATTGCAAATAACAAAGCTGACCAAAAGTTGTGTATAGCATGTCTACCCATTCGTTCCGGGGTGAAACATTAACACAAACCAAACAACAAAAAACACACCAAATGTGTGCGAGGGTAGTGACAGTAAGCATTGGGGTTATTGTGATCCAGGTACATGTTAAATGAGAGCAAATCATCATCATTAGGGCATTTTTGAAACTCCAGCTGAATTGATGCATGAAAACTGTCAACATTGGTTTTTCATTGCGATCCACAGGCGATAACATTAATGCAGTGATATACTCAATCGGAGGGCCAAAGATTCATTGGGATTTAGTTTTATTGAAGCGCATACATTTAAAAAATCTAGTACTAAAAATATAGTACTGTACTTGCTTGTCCATCAGTTTTTTAAGATGGCCCTCCCCCTCGGCTATAGTTGCCTCGCACAAAGAAGAGGAAGGAGGAAAAACTAATGAACGTCGACTACTGAATTATTGAAACTTTGAGGTTGAAAAAGTCGATAGAGGTTGACCTGTTGACACCCAAACAGAAACTGTGTCATTCATTAGAGGGGGGGGGGGGAGGGGGTTCCAAATCTAGCAACCAGGAGCCATACAGATTTAGCGAACGCTTGCAACTACCCAGGTAAAGCAGTGTGGCCAATTTGCCTGAATTTTTTATGAATGGCTGTTATCCTCAGCAAATGTCCTAAAAAATTCTCCAAGTCGGGTAAAGTACTATTAAAAGGTAAGTATGTACATAAGACACAGACCAGTGGACGTACCCACCCCCCCCCCCCCCCCCATATTACCCAAGTGATCAATAAATTTTTAATACAAAAGCTAGTTTTTTTGCAGTTTAGTAGAGGTTTGAAAGCTGTTATTTGCAAACATTGGAGAGGCATGGTCTAGGGGGTCATGAATTGCCACTTACGTATTTACCAATAGGGAGGTGGGGTGAGGCCATTTATGAGGGTGCACTTCTTTGGGTTCAGGCCTCGAACCCCCCCCACCCCCCCCCCCTAAAAAAAAAAATCTCTAGGTACGAAGCCTGCTACAGGACAAGTCCGAAGAAATGGTTAACTTGGATCAAAACATGATCATCAACTTGAAGAAAAAAAACAGCACCCACCAGCCATGGTATTGTCACAGGTGAATTTTAGTAGAGTCACTGTAACAGTGCAATCCTCAAAAGATAAAAATCTAGGCAAATTATCTATACGCTGAACAACCACAAAGATGGAAAACACCCTAGCAAAGTCATTGACAATCACAATGACGTCAAGGGTGCAGGGTTGATAGGGCTGCTAGCCTACTAGTCTGTCTGTTTTATAATTGAAGGCCTCGTTTCCTTGTTGTAATTGAGTTCATACCAGTCCAACTATGCATGGGTGGAGGCAAGCAAAACCAATGAACCATAATTCATGGTTTCCAATAACTGGTGTATCATGGTAATTCAGGAATACTGTGAACACAGCATAATTTCTTTTCATAGTGAGGCCTTACCTCAAAGTTTAAGATGAACCAACGGAACGATTGGGTAAGCAATGACATAATAAGACCAGAATAGATTCATCAGGTTACAATACTTGTTTATGAGATATTATAGCCCCTGTGCTTCTCTGAAGGCCGTACCATGAAACTAACTGTGACGGACGAAAAAAACATAGACAACTAGACATGTGTAGGCGGGTAATACCAACCACGTGTATATCCCCATGTTGAGCATCATTGAGAAAAAATGTATCGAAAACACCTCCATGAAGACCTCCATTGGTCAGAAACCAAGATTAGCTTTTCATCTACCAGTTTGTGGTAATCCCATGGAAGATTGGCATTGAACTGAAGTGACACCTCTATGTATGACAGGGACAGTGCTAGTGGCAGGGATGGGTGGCATGAAAAGGAAACATGAAAAGGAGCATCAGGGAGCAAAGCATTAATAGAGCACCAATGGTGCTGTAGCTACGATCTGCACAAATGATACAAAGACAAATTACAACTATGTTAACAGATCGCAAAAAAGGCAATTTCAAACAATGGCCTATGTGATCCTGTATGACTTTGACCTTGATCTTCATAGGGAAAAGAGTGTCTTAGCAGTCAATGAACATTGTTACTCGGTAGGTCAACATCCATCCAAAGAATGACTAATTGAGAGGAAAAAAGGCAATTCACACAGTGTGCCTATTATTGTGCCATTTTAATGACTTGACATAATATGGTCAAAGGATGTCACAGTTCAGTGTGGATGTTTGGATGATTCCAATTGCCAAATGACAAAATGACCACTATGAACACCCGTCATGTTTTCCAATGGCAAAATATTAATACTTGACTGAAAATTATCATTTAATCATACTGAGGAGAATAGGCCGCGTGACAGAAGCACAGGGCTGGGTCAGGTAAAAAAAATAGTGGGAATGACTGGCAATGTAGTCTTCTCGTAACATGTTCGCAAATGGCCATGCAAAAATTGGCGAACTGATCAATAGAATTAGTGGGCAACCTGCAAATAACATCATGTTGTCCATGCTTGCAATAGAAAAGAAAAAAAAAAATATGTTGATGGCTTCAACTTGGATGGAGAGCAGGGATGTGTTCAATTATTGAATGGTACAGATCACCACAGGATGCCAGGTAGTTTCCGATCCCATGGCCCACGCCTACTGCCAGATACTGTAGGTCCATTGACTACCTACCAAGACTACAGACTTATGTACCCATCAAAAAAAGTAACTTTGCATACCCCAGCAAGGCACTGTTGCATGAACCACATGGCCTTTTATATACTGTATGTACTCAATTAATGATACCAATTACCCTGCTCACAGTGTGAGATAAATTATGAGCTGTGTCTCTCTCACCAACTTCCCCATTCCAAGAAATAAGACAATGGGGCTATCACTTTGTTACACAGAGTAAACAGAAGGTCTTCTCTGCTCTGGAATAACTTATATTTATTTAATAGAATGGATGACCAGCGACGGGTGTCCCACTTAAGCTATAATGGAATACAAGTAGTTAGGCTGGGTGGGGAGGATTTAAGGAATGGAATACAAGTCAATGAGTCAATAATCAATACTGGTAATGCGGAAATGTGTGACATGCATGACAAATTCAAACAAGAGGGCAATCCCCAGAGGTGCAGGATCTCATCCGCAAATGTTGAACTAATCAGTGTTTCTCCCTGCGCATTTGAAGGAGGACAAATAGACAAAATTATCAAAATAAGTCTGGGAACTGCTGTTTTCCCCAAAAAAATTCATATTCATAGAAATTTCAGTAAATTTACAGCATAAATGTCGGGAAACCCTCTGTTTCGATACCATGTACCTTGTTCTAAAATTTGGAATCTTTCAGTCCTCCCAATTCGAATATATGAAAACAGAACAGATTTTCGAAATTTCAAAAAGGCCCAAAAATCCATTTTTACCCCCTAACATCCACATTTTCGGTAATTTTTGGCTAATTGCATTGGAAAAGTTGTAATTTGTGCCTTTTACATTGCTACAAGTTTGAAATTATTCAGCCCTCTAAATTCAGCGAATATCTTGAAAAATAGTGAAAAAATTTTGCAAATTGAGGAAATTGCCCAAAATTCGTTTTTGCCTCAAATTCCACAATTTTGATAGTTTCAACCTTATTCTGAGAACAAAGATGAGTTTTGTGACTTTACAGTGTGTGCAAATTTGACTTTGTTCAGCCATTCAAAATGGCGATATTTGCGAAAAACCATAAAAAAATTGTGAACGGCACAGCAACGCACAAAAACACAAACACACAAGCACACACCACAAACGGATCACTTTCGCAAGTGCACTCATTGCTGGATCACCCGGCACCCGTGTGTACCCCACCTGGGTACCCCTCAGTGGACAGTTCCTAACAACCACTATGGTTACCATAGAACCATTGCTAGGCAATCAGCACCAGTAATATCAGGTGAAATGGCAACAGTGACTACATATCTCATCTGGCCCTTCGGGAACGAGGAGATTGGATAATAAGTTTTATAAATATGGGTACCATAGTGACAGGCGACTGCAGTGTAAGTTAATTCACCGGCATCAAAGTTTAGCTTATCACAACTGGTCTATTTTAGTTGTAATAAAAGCTGCATTACAGTAGACTTCCCAACGTCCATTTATGGTATTAACCAAAAAATATGCAATATTTTGGGGCGCAATTATTGTGACATTTTGAAATAGCCTTAATGACTTTGACTTAAATCTGTTAAATCCATGAAACCATAAGGATACCAATCACTCTGTCGATGATACACAGTCATGGAAATCCAACTAAATACGTAGAGGGAGAAGAAATTTGCAGATTTTTGCAGTTTTTAACTGATTAGTTTATTCAAGCCCAACAAATTTTGAATAGAAAGTCTGTAGGTATGGTTATTTCATTCATTATGATCGAACATCAGCACTATGAACCAAAATTGAGGATGTGAAGCATTTTGCGTGATTGCACAGGATGGGCTCTTGGGCGCACCACTTGGCCTAAAGTCCAAAATTCCTGGAAAACCTGGAGGTACGGCTATTAGACTGTCAGATTGACTGAACATCAGACCAAGCTGTAAGAGAAGCATTTTGATTGATATGAAATTATGGGCATAGGGCCCAATTGGGCCTCGGCCAGAAGTCGCAAACACCACCAATGGACAACAACCCAAGGAGAATTACAAGTAAAAATCAATGGAAACTTGTGTGGGGAGATGCGTTTTAAAATACAATAAAAAAAAAATTCCTGTGAAAACCCGAGAGTAGGACTGTTAGACCACCATTATGGCAAGTATGTCAGCACTGAGCATTTAAAAATCATAAGAGGAGAAGCATTTTGCATAATTCCACAGCGTGGGCCATCCAGGGCCCACAACTGGGCCTTGGGTCCTAAATGCTGGGGCCCCCTGCAGGTACAAACTATTGACCATCAATATGACCAAAACATCAGCACTGTGCATTAAAATATGTAGGAGATACAAAGATTTTGCGGTATTCCATTTTGGGCCCTGGGGCCGAATGGTCCTGGGCACAGCATTCCCTGAACAAAAACTAATAGCCCTCTTACCCAAGAACCATTACGATAACTGCAAGAAATCAATGAAGAGCTTTGTGGGAGGGGAGATAGCATTCAAGAACCATGTGTTGAAATTCCATAAAAGGGGCCCTCGGGCCCAAAGTGGACATCGGACCAAAAATTCCTGCTGAACACCCCAAAAGTACAGCTGTTGGACTATCATATGAACTCAGCGCTGCGGCACCAAAAATTTGTAGGAAGGAGATACACTTTGAAATTCTACAAATAATGCCTTAGTGCCCTCAATGACTTGACCTTGACCCCACGAGGTTCAAACGGGTCCATGGGTCAATAAACATTGGGTTCTATTAGTTAGGGACATCAATCACAGAATGACTGTTTGGGGGCAAGAAGGCAAATGTTGACACACGGGATAGATAGATAGATAGAGTGACAGCAGAATCATAGCTCAACCAGGCATAGCAGGTTTGATGACTCTCAAATGATTGACTACAACTGTTAAAATCCCAAAGTTTTTATGGGATGATATGCAACATTTCAGTGACCCTGTTTGTGGGGGACAATGCCAAAACAACTAACTGCATAACTGCTTCTTTGAACTGATACATTATATCTGCTAAAAATACCAAGGGTAATAGGGACTCGTGGGAATCGGATCAGGACTCGGCACACAAGGATTGGTCTTGGACTCGGATGGGCTGGACTGAATCAACCACGGGCCTCCATGATCCAACTTCATTGGTCATGACCCAGTTTGGGGTGTGATCCTGGAACCCACTGCTGCATGCTCACATGTATGCAATCAGTAGAGTGGAGAGGTAGTTGGGGTTAGAGAGGGGATTGACACATGCAATGGTCTCTTATAACATAGTCCCGTAGAAGTGCACTGGTCTACATACCTTCCACATGTCAATTGTCTTTATATGTTCAATGGACGTGCGTAACCCTGATCTAACTGACCCGTTGCTTGTTCTATGTTTGTTTAATGCCCACGTTTCCATACTTCCAAGAGAATGTGGTTGGTGTGCTAAGGACAAAGATGGACTACAGACTCATATGGACCGATACACATGTCAAAAGATAGATGTCTGTGCAGGTATACCTGACGAGGTGGGGGATGGGGGGTTGTTAGTAGTCCTCGGCTAGGAATGGATATTGTTTGTTAATATATGTGTTTCATATTTTACCGATTTACCATCTCCTTACACATGTGGTAAAGTACGGCATAGCGGTAAATTACCGGTAAATTACTATGTTAAATAACCAGTAAATTAGGACTCACAACACTGCCTATAGCCTATGAAAAATAATGTTCCCCAGCCCATGCTAGAAGTTGATTGCACACTCCTTGCATTGATACTACTGCACAATATATACTGGCAACTTTCACATGCAGACGGCTCATCTAAGGATTTGTCTCTGACAGCTCCCAGGCAATCTAAAGTAACACATAATATATGTCACTGAACACATGTTACACATATGCCATATTGCTTGTTCTCAAACAGTTGTAGATGGCACACAGACATTTTTACTATTCAAATAGTCACAAGCCATGAGGATGCCATTGCTTCTCCAGTAATAGCTGCTCCATGGAGTACAAGAATAAAAAGACTGGAGCAGCAGCGATAGAAGGTTGTCGTCATCCACAGTTGATAAGAGCATTTCGTTTTAGCATTCTACAAATTACCACTTTGAGTATATTCAGTTTGAATATAACTTCATGCCTTTAAATATCCAACGTTCTGGTTTCACAGCGGGCGTCGGGTCCAGACCAGGTTTTCCATTTTGTGCAGGAAGGCAGAAGTGAATCTATGCATAGTCAGGCATTGTGTATGCGTTTGGGTGTCGGTTGTGATTGTGACACTTCTTGTGAGAGTGATAAAGGCAAGCATTGATTTCTGTGAGATTCCATTCCACCAAAGTCATCACTGATTGCGATCATGCAACACCTTGTTTTTTTCACTCTGCTTCTACAGAGAGCTCAGCGATCTCCCGTAACAGCCATCACATCAGTCAACATGGCTTGTACACAGCTTCAGTCACTGCTTATGAGCAGAGTTGTAAAGGACACATAGGGTTTGACACCAACACCAGCCCTCCAACAGACCTTTGCAAACAAATGCATTGGTTGTTGACACGGGGTCGGAGCTAAACACCGGCACCGTTGGTCTGTCGAAACAGTGTTAAAACAAACCCTGCTTCTCAGCCGCATCTCCAAATTAGGGAATGTCAACAAAGTCGGCAGATGGCCTCCAGCCTGACTTTTGTTCGTTGTTACAAAAAAACACCCACACCGTCAAGGAAGAAGTACATTCAGGGACTTGTGTTAGTCACACCCATGGTAAATAGACAAAGTATATCATGTGGTGTGGTACTTTAAGTAAAAAAATCTAGATCACAACACTAAGTTAAATAACAAGCCATAGTATAATACAAGTTGGACCATATCAAATAGAAAAATGTAGGGCGGGTAAACCGCCCGACGTATATATCCGCTCTCTTATTCAAGAAATTTGGTGAACATGAAAACGGACCATATTCGTGGAAAGAAGAAATTTATAGACTTGTGAAGCTGACAATGTGTAAAGGTAAATGGGTCATTCCATAATGCACTGGTTAATTGTATAATGCACCCCTACAGCCCCCCGGACAAGGTGCGTCCAAAAATAAGCACATTTATTCAAGATTCGACCTTTAACCACATGGCACCCGACAGAGGTCAAATTTAGGTCAGAGGTCACACACATGCAGGGTAACAATTATATCACAATGGTGACCCATCAGCCTTCGCAATAAAATTACATTCGCCGATTATAGCCAAAAAAAACAGTTTTTGACCCTAAGGACCCCGCGAATGACCATAATTATTTGACAGTTTTTATGAGACTTGCTACTCTCTGTGATCAAATCACTCCTAGGAGCATTTGCATTCATGATGAACACACCCAGGGCTATTGCTGAAAAAATTTTTAAAATCAGTTTTTGACCCCTAAGTGACCCTCTAATGACATTCATGACATGGCAGTGTTTTATGAAAATTGTTACCTCCATTGAGGATCCATACTAGAAAGCATATTGATTCCAATTAAACATGTCCAATGGTATTGCGAAAAGGTATAAAATTGAACTTTGACCCCTTGTAACTACCAAAGTAAGTGTAGGCGATCGAAAAGGAGGGAGTTGTTTCTTCCAGACAACACATAAAGCTCAATCACATATCAAAAATAACCAGTTTTATTTTTTGCCCGTAAATCCTTAAATAAGTAACATTTATTCAAGATTCGACCTCTAAGAATGACCACCCGACAGGAGGTCAAATTTAGGTCAGAGGTCACACACAGAAGGTCACAATTATCGTAGCAATGGTGAACCATCCAGCCTGCGCAGATATTCAATTCTCCGATTATAGCCCCAAACCAGTTTTTGACCCTAAGTGACATCGAATGATCTTTAATGATGGGACAGTTTTTATGAGAATTGGTACTCTCCATGTGATACATCCACTCCTAGGGCATTTTGCATTCTCGATGAACCCACCCAGTTGTATTGCCGAAAAAGTACTAAAATCAGTTTTGACCCCTAATTGACCTTTAATGACCTTCAATTGCATGCGGTGGTTTCATGAAAAATTGTTACACTCCATTGATGCATCACTCCTAGAAGCATATTGCCATTCCAATGAAAGGTCCAAATGTTAGTGCGGAAAAAGGTTTTATAAATTGAACTTTTGACCACTTGTATGCTAAACTACCAAAGTATGTAACCGATCGAAGCGGGAGTTGTTCCATCCATAAGCACACGACGAAGCTCTATTCACATCCAAAAAAAACAAAAATAACCAGTTTCTTACTTTTTTGGCCGAAACTCCTTAATAAGCACATTTATTACATTCGGACTTTAACCACAATGACCACTCGACAGCCCCCGAGGGTCAATTCAGGTCAATGGTCACACACATGCAGGTCAAACAATTATATCACCAATGGTGAATCTCCAGCTTACGCCGATATTTCAATTATCCGATTATTATAGCCAAAAACAGTTTTTGACCCCTAAGTGACCCCGAATGACCTTTAATGAATGACAGTTTTTATGGAGAATTGTTACTCTCCATGTGATATATCTCATCCTAGGAGCATTTTTGCATTCATGAATGAACACACCCAGTGCTATTGCAAAAAAAAGTACTATAATCAGTTTTTGAACCCTAAGTGAACCTTTAATGCCCTTCAATGACATGGCGGCTTGATGTAAAATGTTACACTCCATGGGATTGCATCCACTCATAGAAGCATATTGCATTCAATGACATGTCCAATGTTATTGCCCGAAAAAAGTATTAAACTTCATCATTGCTGAATCAGGACAAAACTAATATGAAATTAGTCCCACAAATTTACACTCAGTGATCTTAAGGCTAGTTGAATAACATTCTCAGGGACTGGTTAGGTAGGTCCTCATTCACAAGGTTTCGTCAGAATCCCTAAAGGTTGAGAAGATAATTGCATTGATTATTCTAACTATGCTAACTAATATGTAAAGTAAACAACAATGACCATTAGTGATTTCAAGGCAATTGAATAAAAATTATCGGGACTGTTAGAAGGTCCTACGCACCAAGTTCGTGAGATGTGAGAATCCAACAAAGTTTATAAATTTGCCTAATGCTATTGGGCCAACTATTATCCAAATTAGTCATGCAAGAGACCTCTAGTGACCTTGGCCACATTGGGAAAATTCATCTGCACTTATAGTTGGCCCTATTCAGAAAAGTTTCATGAAAATCATGAAAGTTTGAAATACACATACATTATGCTCTAATTAGGCTACTGGCCAAATAAATTCAAACTTGACCTCAGATGACCCTTGAATTGTAGCCATGTTTTTCGGCTCTAAAACAAACTACCCACAACCACCACGTTCGTGTAAATCAGCATGGACTTAAAAATTATACGAAAAACCTGCAAAATAGAGGGAACAAATATACGGATATAGCCAATTTCGAACTTATCCGAGATTTTACTCATAGGCCATGTGTACCAAGTTTGGGCAATCGGAAAAGTGTTAAAGACTGAGGAGCGCTAACGCCTAAAGTTTCTGGTGGCTTTTTTCCGGGCCGGCGGCGGCGGGCGGCGGAGCCGGCGGCGGCCCGGCGGAGAGCACAGGCCAAACCATAATATCCCCGAACACTTCCAGTGTGCAGGGATATAATTCTGTTGTGCTTTGCAGTTCTATGGAGTACATTCAATGTGTAATCCCCCATTTTTTGATCTTGCTTAATTGGGGTCATGTATATGGTGACCTCTTATTAACTAGTACCAATGGGGGGAAATGTACCAGGCCCCCCCATGGGTGGTCACCTGTCAGCAAAATGTTTGTCGTAGTCATTCACGGGAGTCCTTCAAGAAACAGTAGGTTTCAACGGATTGATTTAAAGTCATTCAGTCTTTGAAATTTCTGGAAAGTATAAGCATCAATGCTACTGAAAAATTGATGCCATCGTTCGATACCTCATCTACAAGAAGAAAATTCAGTCAAAAATTACCGACTCAAGTCATTTCTTATTTTGGAGACAGAAGAAGAAGTGGGTCAGTCGCACTTCTAAACACCCAAGTGGCTGGCGGTAAAACAAATATATTTGTTTTTTGCCACAGGGACCTATTCCAAAAAATATTGAATTTTGGTATAATTTCTACTTTCAACAGATTTTTTTTTCAATTGTAGTTTTTATTCAGTCATACAATAGATTACTGCAATGTGGGTAGCTTCGTGGATGGAAAGGAGGGACATGAATAAAGGCTGAATGGAACTTCAAAATCAACTGATCTAACTGAAATTTACCCTTGACACAAATGGTAGCAGTTAACCATGTAATGGGGTAACCACCCTTGGGGCTGGTTGACTGCTGGTGATGCGTGGTGGGACGGAGGCGACCATGAGGAGTGGCTGCTACATAGACCCCGCCCTGGGGGAGCGGGTTATGACTGGGGGCTTTCCGTGAAGACTGGTCCAGACACAATGGGGGGGGTACATCCGCAGAGAGTGACATCGGAAAGGCAATCGGAAAACAGGAGTGACATTGCAGGATGAACAGAACATAAAAGATATTACAATTCAAACTGATCGAAAGAGTAAAAGACAACTGCCGTATGAATTATAACGAGGCTGGAGAAAAACTGAATGCTCAGTCCAACTGGAAGTTCATACAACTTCGTTATGGAGTTACAGTCCTTTGAAGGTCTTGCATAGATATTGCACAAGATCGACAAACATCCCATCATGCAATAGTAATTGATGTCATACTTGCACAACCCTGCAAACAATCTATGTTTCCTATTTCCCTAAAGATTCAGTTATGGGCGAGGGATGCTGTTAGGAGTGTGATAACAATAGGACAAACTTTGAATGGCTCTTGTAGAATCAGACCAACTATGATAGTAATTTTAACAATAATATTATGATTCGTTTTAGAACCGAATCAGGTGATGCACTGCAACAAACTAAAATCCTTTAATTCAAGCCAACGGTAGAGAATAGGTGCGGGGCGGCAGATACAAGACACAAGGCAAGACAGAAGGCCCATAAAAGCCTAGTGTTCCCCAAACCACCATGATGACTGTTAAACCTCAAAAAACCCTGATATGACTCAAAAACAAATTAGGTTCATGAACTCCCCATATAAAACAGCTGCATACCAAATTTCAATTTGATCATACCTAATTCTCCTTATTGTGTTATTAAACAAGATTTGAAGACTTGTAGGTTATTGGAGAGCCAACCTACTAAATTTAGGCTTCAACCTTGTGAGGACCAAATTATCGTGTAATAATAGCTAAAATCAGCAGAAATATCAATTATTGTTCCCATTTCCAGTATTTAAAAAAATGACTCCCTATCTACAACACCAGATCTGTACTTCCCCTAGGAGAGCTTCCCCAGATAATGTCCATTTGATCGGACCAATCATTTTTACTTATTGTGTTAAAAAGAATTTCAGACTAACTAACCGCTTGGTAACTCATTAATAATGGGGAAAACCCCACACTATCTACATGTAGTATCTAGTATGTCTTGGTGAACCAACGATTGTGAATATCTCCACATAAATAACCTTCCTGGACTTCATTTAAGAGGAAGTCATTAAATCGATGATGTCCATTTGACTCGGTGACTTTGAATGACCTACCTGGTGTTCAGGACCACTTGTAGTCCACATCTTGACATAAATTATGAAATTTCACCTCAAAATTTTGACCTCAAAAGGCCCTTCATATTGTTTAGGACTAACTATAGTCCACATTAACCAAGTTTGCGCAGAAAAAAACACAAATATGAACCTCCATTGATCTTTGACTTTTTGGGGGGCAAAACTCTTGTTCCCCCCTACAGTTTTGTGTAATCGGACTTACTCTATTTTCACATAAAACCTGGAAATAGAGGGCAGCAGCCATGCAAGTGATAACCCCTTTCAACTCATCCAAGATTTTACTAGAGCGAACGTGTGTATCAAGCTCCACACTAATCGGATGAGATGGCGGTGGCAGCAGGGCGATGGTTACTGTAAAATGTTCGAGATGTTATGATTTGGGGCGTGTCCACCGACCAACCACTGCTGGCGGCGCTGCTGTTTGTCTCCTCTCCGCACCAACCTACCGCTGCTCATGAGGGAAATAATATTCCATTGCAAATGATGAATATCGATCATATGAATATCAGACCTTTTGTCCGGCCTTTTGATTATGAACATCAACGTTATTTTCCAATGTGGTGAGGCAACATGGTTGTATTGTAGGGATTATTCTGGCGGGGTTATTTAGGGTAAGGGGTCAAGTTTACTACTGATCCTAGGGGCCTAGGTGTGGATGTATTAGTTTGGGATTAGGTCTTGGTAATAACCCCTCCCCAGTGCCCTGTATGGCATGAGTGAATGATGATCTGGTGTAGGCTATGGATTATTGCTGGGGATATTACGAGAGAGGCAGAATTAGAGGCAGACTATAATGACTCCAGTCATTGACTCGACCGAGTGACTAGTAACATGGTTTTCACTTTCCATGACGCGACTTGACTCAAGTCATTGCACTAACTGACTTGACTTTGACTGGAGTCACTAACCTGTATGACTCGACTTGGACTGAATTAACTGACCTGCATGACCAGACTAGACTTGAAATCCTATTGTTTTGACGTCATGTCACATTTTAATGCCTTGCACCGAATTTCAATGCCTAAAACATGTAAGACGACATGTGTCCATTCATTCATTGCTGAAATCTATCCTCATGCTATAAATGTTGTAATGCACATATAGTCCATCAGCCTTTGCCTAAACAATGTTTTTTGACTTGAACGTGGAAGCCACTATTAGTTACAGTCAACGGCTAAGTTAATAGCGGATGAAACTGAATGCGTCCAAGTCCAAACGGGAAGTTCATAGGAATTTCCGTTACTGAGTTATATTCATTTGAAGGTTGTGTATTGTGCAGCATATGTATTGCGCAAGTTCGAAATGCATCAGCGCATGGGCAATCATAATGATGTCATATTGCACAACCCTGTGGAACCTCCTCTGTTTTCTATTGCCATTCAAACATTTAATTCACTTTGAAACTCTTTTAGTCCATGGGACGAGGATTGCGTACTGTGTTGTACGTTGGTGTGATGGTTACTTTGATGGGAGAAAGACAACAAGCTCCCTGCTAAAATGTTTGACTTATTCAACAAAATGGAACAATTAGATACATAACATAATTTCCTGTGTTGTCCATCATGTGTGCTGTCATGGCGGTTATGGCGGCAATTTGATTCTCCACAATGTCTCTCAATAATGAGGCCAAAACTTTGAAGCAATAACTCCCACATGAACATCGTATGAAATGGGGTTGGACCTCTAGATACAATTTTCCATTCTCCACAATATAACATCTGTTGTATCCCAAGCCGGCCTCCCCCCCTCCCCCCCAGTGTCTCTTTAAGGTGATCAGTGGAAACAACACCAGCAACGATTGCATTTTTTTTGTAAACGCGGGTCAGTAGGTCGAGGTACGATTAAAAGGCTTTGATATTAAATATGCCATCCTGCGCCGCTATCTATAGAGCCGTATCTATGGACTACCTCTTTAGAATAACCCCAAAAACAACAGTACTAGGCAGCACGTTCTATCATAATGATACCATTTCCATTTCCCACCCCCACTCCTTTCTTGTGTAGAAATGGGTGCACAAGTAAAGCTGCACTCACGTCTCGGGGGGATGTTTAATGGCGGTCCCGGACCAGTACTTTTCCACCCCTGCCCCCCGCCTCGTTAATGATCTGGACACTATTCGAGAAGAGAAGGCTAGTCTTCGCTGTTTTCATTGCCACGATCACACTGCACTGAGATCAGTGCGGAATGTTATAAAGGTACATGGGTGAGAGAATGTCTTTTAATTGATACCATCACCAATGGGAGGAAAGAAACCCAGCAGCAATTCTGCGGAGGGTGGCAAGTACTACGTGCCAGACCCTAAAAAGTGTACTTGAATGGATTGAAATTTTTCCATGTATTTGAAAAACAAGCTCAAATCCCCTTGACTAAACAAGCACCACTGGTTGCGTAGCGTCAACTGCACAAATGAACGCGGACAAATTCAATATTATGTGTCATATGTTTGAGATCATGAGGTCAAGCAGGCAGTCTCAAACATTGCATATGTGCCCCTGTAACAACTTTGACCTTGATCTCTTCATTGGCCACAGCTGTCTTAAAGGTCAATAAACCTTGCTACCTTCGTTCGGATCAAACAATCGCATCGAGATAACCATTGAAGAGAACGCGTGTGATCGCTCCAGTGTCCCCTCGCCGCTTGCACATTCGTGGTTTCTACCCTTAGAATGAAGCAATTGACTAGCTACCTATACATGTTGAGATTGAAGATGTAGTTTTTTAACAACTCTGAGAGAAAATTCCCACCCATTGGAAATGCAATCGTAAATTTGTTGGAACTGGTCCACCTAATCAGCATATTTTATGCTGAAATCTAGTCGTTCTGAACCGGCCATCTGATTATACGCCAACGTCAACCACCACATCATTATAGCTGTAATGTCCTGGCTACTCTTGCTGTAGCGTAAACAATACATCTATGGAATAGGCAAATTACTTTAATTAGTGAATTGGTGCCTAAATCTGATTAGAGATCCCTCAACCTACTCCTAAATTTTGGGTTGCCATTAAGTGATCAATCAGCTATCGCTGAACCATACAAAAACAGCCATTATTTCATTGTGCTGCTTTCCTGGTTTCTGCATTGCGCATTGTCAGTGCACATGTAAGTATCTTTCTGGAATGTTTCAAATATTCTGCAGTCGCTGTAACAGTCACAATGGAGCATGAATCTTTTGCTTCTCCGGTTCGAGAAAGTGGTCGATCCGGGATTCACTGATTGTCTGTTGGATGAAACTACATTGTGGTCCTGGGACAGGTTACACCCCTCCTTGATATCATTTGACCACTTGAGAGAGTAAGGTGATTTATCCACGATCAAAATAACCAAGGATTCCTAGATGAGGCTTGCAATATGGCTCATGATGTCTTTGAAAGCTGTAATCAGGAGTAGATCGGAAGAGCCTACTGGGCAGAGAAATTGAATATTAGTGGAATTGTGTTCACACTGATGCTTCCTTAACCAGTAGTCTTTTTGTGTATGGTACTGAGATAAACTGGATATATCCGAAGACAATCACTAGTTACATGAGAATATCTGCAGTTTAGCTTCAAATTTAAGCATGTCATTTTTGTTTGTGTTGTTCAAGCTATTTATTCACTCCTCATAACCATTAGACGTGGCTATTGTGTGCACTAGCCTAGAGTTGGATATACAGTGGTGGAGGCTGCACATTGGCACTGGGTGCAGCCATTTATGACCGAGCCCTGTAGCCCCGAAGGCCATGCCCTAGGCTTTCGGGGGGATGGTCCCACTCATGATCCATATGAGGCATTGTTCTATATGAATCCTACATTGAATAGCTTGCCTTACACTTGCAAGGGATGCAGTGGGGATTGTTGGCAGTTGCGAATTGCAATTGCCTGTATATTTTTCAAAACAACTCAATCTTTTTCTTAATCTATATCAGTACTGTAGTGCAATTGTCCTTATTCCATTGCGGATTTCATTCCTATTAATTTTTTCAAGTAGGGGTGGATAGGCAAATTCTAGTTACTACTCTATTCTCTTGATTGTTCATACTTACTGCCTTTTTCTAGGTTATTTTTTTGGTATTATACCAGAAGCCTAAGAGGCTTTCTCTAAATCGACTGAAAGCTACCGCACACTTGCCTGTCATGCTCCACAACAACATTGCGTTACTGCCGCAGCTGCAATAAACCTTTGTCATGCGTTCCTTTTAGGGGTGGAGGGGTCTGGAAGGTGATCCGCAAGTTTTTTTGTTCTCCTTAGTTTGCATTTTATCAGAGATAGTTTGTAATATTCATATTAAGGCATAATTCCAATCTAAATCCCTCATTCTACGTGTCACAATTTTGCAATTTTTATGGGTGGGGGTCATCTCCCTCCTTGATGGTTGCCTATTCTCAATTTCATTCTCCTCTGCCACTTTGTACATGCATGTCCTAAAAAATTACAATTCTCTCAGGCTGCAGTGCCCAACAACTATAGTTGCTGCCCGTATGCAAGGAAGTTTTAACTCTCACTCAACAGACTCCTTCCAGTGGGCTACCAGCAAATCCCCAAGTGCTATTTGTTTATAGCATTGGGGCACACTCTTGTTGTTATTACTTCTGACATGTGTCTCCAAACAGATATTCGATGTCGAATAGGAGCTCTTGAAAACTCAGTGTATCTGGGAATGATTTGCATAAAACTGTAATTTGGGACTCATAGTAGTATTGGGTGGGGGAAAATTTGTGGTGGGGAGGGGGGGGGTGGGGGGTTTGGCAGGCTAATGGGAGGAAGTACCCAGTAATTGTCGGGGAAATAAAGAGTAATCAAGAAATTTGATTTATAGTAGGGGTTTACTATGGAATTTAGGTTTTATTTCATTTGGTAATTTGGGGAAATCATTGTATGAGGTGTGTTGGGGGCAGGGGTATCGCAGCCCAAATATAAAAATAGTGGGTCCGAGCATGATGCTTTCTGACCCCTTTAAAAAAATCACATCTCTGATCTAAGGGGGTCCAGCTCTATTTTCAAGGGGTGCAATCATCAGAGTCTGGATTATTAAATCATGATTTGCAGCAGGGAACTGTGTTGCTTGGCATTTACTTCTCACCTAGGCCTATATTATTTAACCAGTAACCCTGCCCACAATCAAGATGGAAAACGTATCCCAATCCCAACGAATGAAGCAGAAGTTGCATCAACAAGCTGAAGTCAACTGCATCCACAATGATTTTAAGAGGCTTTATAAGTAAGCACAGGCCGTACGCTGCAGGAATAGATCCACATATACTGGCACTGTCATACTCAATTCGAAACAAAGTCTCTGTCAACCATCGTGTGAGTGTTTCACATGGAATGCTATTGAGCCGCTTGTAGCTACTTATGTACTAACCTGTCGCTTGCCTAGTATCTGAATGGTGTCCTGTTAGTGCAGAGTCGAGAGGGAAGGTTCTCTTACATAGATAGCAATCCTTATGGATTCCCTACGTGCTGTAAGTTATGTCCCCCCAAGTGCCCCCCCCTTTTTTAAGGCTCACTGTTCAATTGTCATTAGCTATCGGTACGCTGGTTACGCTTCAAACAAACACAAAACTAGAGAGAGCTAGCTGGCCAAACCCTGATTTTACTGAGCTAAGTCCCAAGGCCTGTGATACTAGGCTAGCTTTGCTACACAGACATACACATTATTTTAAGCATCTTGAGTTGGTGTGAATAAATATGCCGTGTTTTGTATAATCACTTTGAACACTTTTGGCACTTGCAGGAGGTACGTAACGTTGGAAGTAGCTGTATATAAAACTCTATTACAAAAGTAGCCATGCCCTCTACAGTGATAGCTGGGTACGAGACCAAAGTTAGGCCTAGTGTTATACTTCAGTACACAAAAGCTTATAGTAACATAGTTCCCTTATGACTCAGTCCCCAAAACATCGTGACCGATTGGCCTAAGACTTCAACTATTATTAGTTTGAGAATCTGTGTTGTGACCATCCAAAAGATTAGAGAGATTGGTCATCACTCCCCTAGTCAAAGTTAGCAAATAAAAGAATAAGCTATGCCTTAAAATACGGTTGAAAACAACAAGTATAGCAACTCAATAAAGCATAGCACCTAAGCAGTAAGTTAGCACTTGTCACTCCTAGCCCGTTGCAACGTTGTTGTGGTTTGGGTGTTATGACACTTTTATTTGAACTACAAAGTAGGTTGAAAAACCATTGCAGTCAAACTTCCGGTTTGTTATAAAAAATCTGAGCATAAAATTGGTGTGCGTAGAGCAGGGAGACATGGACGCAACTGGTGAGGGGTATTGTTGTTTTTATGCGTCCACAAAGTAAACAAAGCGTCCTGGACGCGCAGACGCGCAAAAAACGCGACCACTGGTTGGGGGGGGGAGAAATGATTGGGGGGGGGGGATTGGGGGTGGGTGATTGGAGGCGATTGGCAGGCGAATGGGGGGCAGCCAACGCGTATGGGGAAATGAGAGAATACAGGAAATTTGGAATCTGGAATTCAATCTGGGGATTGTGTCACTGACCGGAACATTTAGCACTGACCGTGGTGCATTTCATTAATTGAAAAGCCATTTTGCATGATTTAAACATGATGGGGCCCTAGGACAAAACATGGACCTCAGTCAGAAGTCCTGAACAACCCTGATGGACCACTAACACAAGGAAACATTACATATAAGAAAATCAATTGAATTGAGAGTGCATTCAATTACTAATGTGTTTAATATGTTGTGTTGAGATGCATCGGACCAATAACAAGGAGATACATATGATGAAAAATCCAATTGGAACTGGGAGATGCATCGGAGTACTAATGTGTTTAATCCCATGAAATTAATAAAATGGGCCCTCGGGGCCCAAGTGGGACCTTGGATCAAAGTTCCTGAACACACCCAAGGGTTCCGACGGTTAGACCTCAGCGGTACCGAATGTCAGTACTGTGCACCAAAAACTTGAAAGAGGAGAGGCATTTCGTGTAATTCCACAGGATGGGCTCTCAGGCCCACAATGGGCCTCAGGCCCAAAATTCCCTCGGCAACCCATGAAGGTGGGCGATTAGACCATCCGTATGATCGAACATTGGCACTGGAACTAGATCTGTGGAAGTACTATATTTCGCAGTATTTAAGATGATGGGCCATAGGGCCCAAACGGGGCCTGGGGCTTAAATTCCCGGACAAGCCAATGGCCCTACTGAAGGACCATACATGTAACGGTAAAGAAAAGCAATTGAAACTTGTGGGGAGGAGATGCATTTCGAACACCATTGTGTGAAATATCATAAAAATGGGCCCTAGGCACGATTCCAACTTTTGGAAACAGAAATCTCAACACCCCAAGGTATTGTCTATCAGACCATCATAGGACGAACATCAGCACTGTTGCAACAATATTTGAGGAGATTACAAGATTTAGGGTTATTCATATTAATGGGCCCAGGGACCAAAGGGGTCCTAGCAAATCCCCCGAAACACCCATGATGGCCCTATTACCCAAGGGACCATTACATGTAACGCAGAAGAACATCAAATGAATCGTGTGGGGGGATGCCATTTCAAGTACTATGTGTGAAATTTTAATAAAATGGGCTCTTGGCCGAGGGGGATTGGACAAAAATCCGGAACCACCCCGAAGGTACGGGTGTTAGACATAATAAGACCAACATCAGCAGTGCAACAAAATTGGGAGGAGATACATTTTTGAAATTTTACACATAATGGCCTATTTGCCCCCTTAATGGGCTTTGACCTTGCCCTTCACAAGGTCAAACATGCCCCATGGGTCAATTAACATTGTGTCCAAGTTGGTCGACATCCATCGCAGAAAGACCGTTTGGGAGCCAAAAAGGCAATTGTTTAAACACACTGGATAGATAGAATGAGGCATAGAAGGATAGATAGAGTGAACATGCAGATTCCCCAATAGATCACCAGACATAGCTGGTTTGAGCTGAAAATGACTTTGAATCACAAATATATATGATCAAAGGTGACTTGGGGCTTTTCTTGACGCGACCCGAACTCGGTGACGGGAACTGCTCGACTCAAACAAATGTCAATGACCGAATTGAGATGCAACTGTCAGATGACTCACCACGGACTTGAGACTCAAAAGTCGAAGTGTTCATGGCTCATTACAATTCTGATACGAGGTGGGGAAGTTAGGGTTAGGGGGCATGTTTTAAGAGCCTAGGTCGTTGGGTTGGTATAGATCAGGTTTGGGATTCGGTCTGGGAATAATAAGGGCTGCCACTGTTTTCCAACAACAATACATTAGGGCTAGGGTTGTGTAATGTAACCTGATGAGGGATATCCCGTCATATTCACTCTTGCTCATTATGGTTATGAACTCTTTATTCGATAATTTGGCAAGTTAGGAATAAAAAAAACCTTTATGATGTGACCCGGATCATATAAAAATTCACAAACCCTTATGAATTTTGACAGGCAGACACCGCCCCATCCCCCTGGACCTTTCATATTCGCAAATAGCATGTTGCGGTGCACTGCATGTGGGATAGTTTTGATGGCATGCTGGTGGGATACCTCAGGAGGCAGTTTTGGTTGGAAAAACTTCCAATTATCTTTCTCATTCTCTGTGCATATTCTCTCAAAATTTGTTATGTTGTTCACGATAATTTTATCGTTATTTAGCACATATTGCCAGAAAAATACATATGCTGAAGATTCCTATTTGCCTTCCATAGATTGGAATAACTCTTGCCCCCTGAGTAGACCACAATGCATTGCGAGAAGCTATTTGCGGAAAGGCTAATGTTGCAGAATAGTATGGAACTAACTTGATAGTAATAATTGAGAATGGATTTAGGTCAAGGCCTAGCCTACCTTGTTTTCAAACACCTAACACTGAACACGTACTTCGCGACAGTTCTCAATGTGTTACCGTGACGGGAGATGAATTAGGTCGGGGGCCGTGAGACTTTCTCTTTCTTTGGCTTAAAAATTCGATTAATAAATAAAACAATTCTTGCTAGCTCGCTCTCGTTGTTCGGTCGGTTAGACTCTTCTTCATTTAATTTGGGATTCCAGGTTCCAGAAAGCTTGATGGTGGAATTAAATTTCATGGACGACACTACAAACCGGGTTCTGTATCGGATTCGCATCGATCGAGTCGCATGAAATTGCAGGCATGTGCATTTCCAAGTTCTAGAAACTTGTTACGATAGCTCTCTGGTATAAAACTGATTACTGAATGTTGATTAAATGAGATTTGTTGAATTATAAGCCAGTATAGGCCCGATTCTGCCATTGTCATTTCTCAAAGTTCTTTGAGAAGAAGAAGAAACGATAAAGTTGAGTCGAGAATATGAAAATCCCACATTTTTGCTGGAATTACACTAATCTATTTTTGAGGATTGGAAATACTAAATAGGCACAGGCCCTTGTTTCAGTTTTCGTACGTCACCTTACCGTCAGTACCAAAGGGAAAATTCCCAAGTATGACTGGGGTGGGCCAACCAGCTCCAAATGGTCCACGGGTTTAGGGACATGTATGTTTAATACGTTAGGGTGGGTGGCAACCTGATTTCTGCTTAGTGATTTGCTTAGGAGTCGGGACCACGACGGAGATTGGGATCTGAAGTGGGGAAATCAATAGTGCCGCCTGCGGGTAAGCAGCTCGACAGTCACCTGTCTCTCCTTCCGTTCGTTCATCCGGTCTGTTCGTCACATTCACTCATAACATGATAACTTCTAAACCGTAGGCTACATGCGCTCAGGTGGAAAGTTGGTTTGTTGGTGGTTCAGCTCGCCCCTGGTCAGGGCGGGCGAGTCAGGCGCGGCGGCGGCGGAACGGGAAAATTAGTAGGGCGGGACGGAGGGGGCGGGGGGGATCATGTGTGGACGGTATCTAAGCAGAGCGCACGAACGGTGGCGCGTAGTGTTTGTACCAAAAATTCCAGATGGCCGGAAACGGCACTACCCGAGTGTTTTATGCTGCGAATACCTTGCAGTTAAATGAGAGTCTAAAGCCTGCAATTTCTAAAAAAAAAATGTGGAAAACATTGTAATTGATTTACAGGGGCGTGCGTCGTAAATACAACAATTTTCCAAGGCGGGTGTGAACTTTTGGGAACTTCTTTCAAGAGTGTTTTCTTCGGCAGACCGTGGGACGTCACGACGAGGGGGGGGGGGGGGGGGGGGGATTCCGTACAAACGGGTCCATTGGTTACAGTTTTATGGCATTCTTCGTCACCGAACATCCTCTTCGGGGCTCTGTTCAAGTCTTTAAAAATGGCTTTGGCGCTCAGGACCGACTTTTTGCCACTACCGCGCGGGACCGACTTTTCAATATCCAGGGTGGGTGTCATACACCCCATATTTACACCCATGTTTGTAATTCGATGAGGCATGATACAGATAGTTAATTATCATATCGTTAAATGCTCTGGCTGAGCAAATGCTTTAGCACCTACGCACCCTTCATGTTCGCCCTGCTCATACTCCCACTCACTCCCTCACAAGTTTTTTTACCCTCGTATCGACTGAAGAAAGTGTAGATTAAGGGCGGCGATCATGGGGGGGGGCGGCGTCCCCCCAATATTTTGGTTGGGGGAAGGACGCAATGCATTTGTCCCTCCCCCCCCCCCAATTTTTGTTGTTGAGCCGACTGATATTTCGCTGACACTGTATCCGACATATCCGCAGCAACCGTGTTAAACAGAATTCATAATGACCTAAAGGATATCATTGATGAATCTGATGTTCCATTTTCCATGGAATTTTCATTTCAATATCGGTATGTGTGTACTTCAGAACATCATGATTGTGCCTCTGCAGTTGCCTTAACGAAAAAAAAAAACATGAATTCATCTGGGATGTTCTTATAGAATAATATTAATCAATGAAAGGTGGGGTCTCCCTCGATCTACGTTTGCAAAATAAGACTGGCATTACAGCTGGTTGTGTGTGTCGCTCCTCCATTGGACGTTGTCGATGTCCTGATAGGGGACCAGTGAGTTAAATAAACAAAAACTAAACAACAAATCTCTATCTGAGGTGAAGGGGCTTGAGGCGGAGGGGGGAGCTGCCACCAGCGGGATCTGTGATTTTTTAGATGTTTATGTATTTATGGTGCGGACCACTTGTAAAGTGGTGCACGGTGGCCATAAAATTATGACTGTATGAGGCACCACGGTGCGGCATTCGGAAATCAAGCCAGGGGAACGCCAACCAAATTGCGTTGTCAAAAAGTAATGATTCAATGTGAAGGAAGGCGTCAAAAAGTGAGTCCAAATAATGCCTAAATTTCGATGAAAAATCCCAAGCGTTAAACTTGTTGGTCGCGCCTATTCGGCAATCACTTCATGAGTGCGACAACTTGTTGAAAAGTGGGTGCGTGCACGGTGCACATATTAAGGGGGCAGGCAACGGTGCGTGTGGAAACCCCATAAAATAGGCATCGAAGATTCGGCCAGGAAACGCCACAATTCCGTGGCAAAAACATGAGTCAAAATTCCAGTTTATATTCAAAGATTCCCTGACTGATGGAGATGTCAAGAGTGTATAGAAGTTTCGGCGCGCTCCGCGCGCAGTTGCGGTTTTGTTCTGCCTTCAGAAGTGTCACCTCCCATGCGCCGGTGGTCCACCCCCAAGACGATAAAAAATGGGGGCGTAATCTTTGAGTAAAAAATCTAAAGGTCTATAGTGATAGGTCAGGAGGGGTCTGGCAATTGTCGATCGTTGATCAAACTGGAGCCTCAAAAATCTCGCGTTCGCGCGAACGTAGGGTGGCAAATTGCCCATTTTCTTGCTTTCGCTGACCAGTACCCGGCACTTGCATCGTATTCAGAATGTCACAGTACCCAACCGCAAAACCTTCATCCCTTAAGCGATAAGTTTTTGGGAACTTTCCTGAAATAACTATGTTGTTGATCAATTTTAAGGAGGCTGCTGACTGTCCCATAAGGCTGGGGAAGTGCCCGTTTCATTGACAATATAGGGGTCTGTCAAACGAAATTTTCTTGGACGGTACCGGCCAACTTGGGTGCCGCCCGCTTGGATGTATTCGTCTTGTCCGTCCCCCGCCCCCTCCCCAACCGCCAACAGGAATCGCCACCTTTTGTGTAGATGCAGGATTGGAGGTATTAGTCGATGTTGGGTTATCGTGATCGCAGTAGGCTATGTTTTTCACAGAAGTCGGGAGGGAAGGAACGACCGTTGTCTTCTGTGCATGATATCAGGGGGACGTTCATGTACAACATTAGCAGCTTTGCTAATTCACTGAATAGCTGCCTTCCGATTATGTTGCTGAGAATCAATGTCACTGTTCTCTCTCGCCAGATTATCTTTCTTCTTAATCTTTCTTCTCACGTTTTCTGAAAACAAAAAAAATCCGTATTTCCATTCTGAAGGACTACCAGAGGCATATTATGCTTGCAACTGCCTAAATTATACACACGCCCGTATTCGTACTTAACTTTGTTAATCAGTATAGTCCCCAAAAGGCCAAATATGTTATAGACGATGAGGCGGTGACTGAGATAGGCCTATTCATTTTCTTCATGTATCATGATGTAGCGTAGAAGGGATGTGTGTACATTCTGGGCTTCAAACCACGATAGGTCACATGGTAGGATTTTATAACCCCAAGCGTGTACAGACGAAATGAGGCAAGGTGCATTGGCTTAAGATGATGTTGTGTGCTGCTTATGGTACTCAGTTCACTGCTTCCACTTTTCCCGGGGGGGCGCGGGAAAAAAGGACGCGGTGGGGTGTGACAAATAAAGTAAGTCTAAGCCTGGTAGGGACGGGCCGGGGGCCCCAGCTTTCTAAAATGTTTCCACCTATATATGTAGTATACGGGTGCATCGGACCCGATCGGACAAGTATGCATTGAAAAAATGGGGAAAAAATGGGGAGACGCGTGGAGGATGTTGTGAATAAAGCCACCCTGAGTTTCTATAAATATGTCGAAATGTTGACGGTTAGCAGAGAGTCGAAGTGAAAACCTAATTAGGACAGTATCGACTTCCTGACAACCATCGTCACCGATACGCAGTGCAATTATCTTTCGCTAACATTTTCGGCGTAGCAACGATGATAAATTCCGTTTATCATTGTTCATCTCCCAAGCCATATGAAGCATCCAAGTCATGATATTCAGTAGATAGAATTCAGACTGACAGATCTTCATTGCATTACGAGGTTGGAAGAGTTTCAGGATATAATGATCATCAGCGTTGTTAGCATCCCATCCTACAGATTGCTGTTCAATAACTTTGGACAGCGGAGATACATATGGAATGAACGTATGGGACCTAGACAAGAGCTGTGGCGACACCAACTTTTACAATCGGGACAGGGTGGGATATAGGGATGTATCCACACGAACACGACGCACCGTAAACTCATGTAGGCATCGCCAACCATTGCAGCCCCCTATCAGCGATCCCAACAATCTTCTTCGAGGCATTGAGAAGCGTTGTCGTGCGGAACGAGATCGAACGCTGCACTAAGATCAATCATCACGAGCATAGCTACGTGCTTACTGTCCATTCCCATCGTAATCTAGGCAGGAGCTATAGTGAGCAAATGTTTTCTATGAATGGTTGGGCCTTGTGAGAGATTGGTACCTTGGCAAAGGGTGGTGCATATTTACTAGAGAATAATTAAATGAGCAATGACAACTTTCTCAACAACTTGGAGATATTTATTAAAACCATAAATTAATGAATGCGTGGACGTGTCTTTAATTGCGGAGGCCATGGTCCAAGCTGAGACTTTCTCATGTGCGGTGTTTTTTGTGTGTCGATACAGATTTCCAAGCAGTAGTGAAAAAAACACCACTTGTAAGGGACAAAAATTGGTGATTTGGTGAGAAAGGTATTACACTATCACCACAATGTTTCAATAGAAGGTGGAAATTGGGTTATGTCACATGATTTGACCTTACACTTAGATGATCTTCCTGACATATGGATTCACAGACTTCAGTAAATTCGCTGAGATGTGGACCAGTCGGAGTGCGGTGATGCAGCATCCAGGAAAAGAATACCAAGTGATCCCTGGGCTTAATACAAGCCTTTGTTCTTCAGATACGCACGATGGAAATGCCCCTTTTCATTGAAATGATCAGCAAACTACATTCGCTATAGGTCCATGCTCGATTCCATGTTCGGGAGGGATTCGACGAAACCTCGATAATCAGGAGTTACACCACACCTCGGACATTTTTCTTGGGGTCTGTCATTTCACTGTTTCGCCTTCACTATTGTTGTTGTACATCCTTTACAGTTAATCAGCGCTGCATTGTACAACACACCCCGGGTAGCCTGAGGACACGACAGATACGAGGGTCAATAGTGATCAATCAATCAATTCGCTTGTCATTCAATCTTTTCTTCTTTGGCAGATTTTTCAATTCATCCGTGAACCACGGAACACCGGGCTTGATGGACCATGGATTTGGGGCCTCGCCGCCATGTCCTGTGAAGTATCCACGCACAGGCCCCGTCATCAATGAACGCATCCATGTTCATAGATTCTGTTTTTCTGAAAGTATCGTGCTTTGTAGCCTACTCTCTGGCATGTGTGTCGTACCACTTGTAATGTCACAGGTGAAAGCCTGTGATCAGGTGTATGCATGGTTACATCTGTGACTTACAACAAGCGATTCAGAAGACTTGTGAGTAAACAGTCCAATGTGTTGTGACTAAGAACGAATTTGGGTTATCCAAACAACAGGCAGAAATTAATCAAATTATCGATAAACGAACCACTATTATAAGAGATATGGTGAACGATCGAGTGACCAGGGCGGTATACAATAAAAAATTAGGACCACCTGTTTACTAACAGTTCCGCCAGATAGAGTATTCGAACGAGTCCATTCACCCGATTCCACCAAATTGACAGATAGACAGTTGAACTTACTGCGGTTCCACCAGACTGTGTTCACTGCTCACTATCACGGGTCACATATTTGAAATCAAATTCTCCGTTTAAGTACAACTCCATATAGACACATCACTGTCAACCAGGTTTCTGTGAAACAGCACAGGTCTACCCGGCCTTTATTGCAAAGACGAAATGACATAATCTAAACAGAAAATGATAACTTAGGTAGGGTCATGTCGACCGATATTTCACAGACTAATTCACAAGAAGTGGGGGGGGGGGGGGAGATGACACATAAAAACTGGCACATCGCTGAAAAATTGTGGCGGGGGGCAAGGGTGGCGCCAGCGGGGGGGGCGCGGGCAGGGGGGCCATGCCCACCTCCGTCGGAGAAGCCTGCCCCCCCCCCCCCCGTCGGGGGATTTGTCCATCTCGTCGGGGAGCCCGGTGGGGTACGAATAAGATTTACAGCCCGCGAGGACTATTTCCCCGACAGTATTTTCAACCTTCTTTATACGAAAATTCCTATATTAAAGCCTGAAATTTTCGGCGCGCTTCGCGCGCCGCATATCTTTCATAATATTGCCCAGTTCCTCGCTCAAGTTTAAGATCGCGTATTCATCCTTCTGTATCATTTCTTCCCTTCCCCCCCCCTTTCCTTATTTCTTTCCGCCCCCCCCTTGTTCCCCCTCCCCGCTCCACCCCCCACTTTTTTTCTTCCCATCCAACAGACTATACAATAGTGGCAGATATAGATAGGCTACACAATCCCTATGAATCTTGGAAATGTCCCTGCAACCACCGGGCGCAACACTAGGACTTTTGGGAAGGCTACATACATAATTATTTTTTTTCACACACAAATGTTTCCCATCATGTCGGCCCCCCCCCCCCAAATTGTCTTAACCCCCCCCCCCCAACTTTTAGACAGTAGCTGCGCCTTGCCTGAACATACAATTCTGTTGGGAGCGGATGCGTTCTGCCGTCTAAAGTACCACTGTTTTGCATTGTGTTAGTGGTGTGCTCTCACGACGCAAATACTCCAGTGCCAGTCACCGCATGTGCAAGGTTATCGGGAATTCCCGACCCTATTCTACTAAGAGCGCCCGAATGAGAGGGAGCCACAGAGAGGAACATTTGCCCTCCAACATTGTGGCATTTTAATTCCTGTTCTTTTTTTTCTTTAAGAAAGGTAAAAAAAATTAAAACATAAAAAGATTTCAGGGTTTTTACTTAGGGGGTAGGGTGAGGCTCGCTGGGGAACCTGGACCCCCCTCCCCCCGTCGTGAACGTCGTACCCCCCGTCGTGGAAATCCTGGCGCCACCACTGGGGGGGGGTGCTGAGGCCGAAAAGACCACTATATTTGGATCACTAGCGAGCATCAATTACATTGTCGGGAAGTGTGAGGCTACGAGTGATACAGATTTGGGAGTGTACCTTCGCTCAGAATAGTTAATACTTAAGGGTTAGATTAGTGATTCGATTTATGTGCGATAAGTTTCTGTCACATCCTCTGGAGGTACTATTCTTCTTATTTCGTACTATATCCTCATTTAATTTGGCCTATTTATTTTCTAATTATTTTGTGGTGATCACATATACCATCTCCTAATAACAATAACAAAAACAACGCGCAGCAACTGGACGAGAGGATCGTTGCGAGAAAATAACAGGTACTCAATGTTGAAAGAACATTATTGCGAAAAGCTGAATTCGAAGCCAGTTCATGTTACTGACACTTCATTTTGCAGATTGAGGGTAAAAAATGTTCCATTTTGCATCTAGATGCCTTTGAATTAAAATGCATTTTGCCCGTGGCGGTTTTCCGGGATAACTTATCCAGATTCCACCCCCTGAAAAGTTTCTGAGTACGCGCCCAACTGTTCTTGTATGGCGTCCGCCTTTGGTTGCGCTTTTACTGACGATGAACGGACAAGGGCCCACGCTCGACAGAAAAAACGTACAACAGTAAAACACCAAGCTCATCGTAAATGTCTCCGGTGACTGCTGCCGTCAAATGTGCCGTATAGGTGTAGGATCAGTTAAATTGATTAAAAAACCCATAGGTGGAACAATCTTTTTTGTACTGGGTGAACCAGTTTCCATACCACCATAAACTGGAGCGTGATGAATCTGGACTGACAAAGTATATACCCCACTGGATAATGGAGTCATTGTGGAACTGTAGACCTGCTGACAGTTAGGATAAACACTATCCTGCCTGCTCTGTAGACTAGGCCGGAATAATGTAAACAACAATCCTCTCTTACAGAGAGCTCAATGGGTCGAATGGCTGTGGGAAAGTGGTAATTAAATGGATCTAAATGGATATCTACCACACTCTATGCTAAACCCAATGAATCAGCCTGAGCGAGTGTGACATATTCATTCCACTCACCAATACGCAATGTACCGGTTTAGAGGGTTTTATGGAGTGAACGTGACGAACAGAAAGGACGGACGAACGAACGGACAGGAGAGATTGATTATTGTAGCGATGGCCATCGCGGCAGCTTTAAAAGCATTAAAACAAGGAACAAATTCCAGACACGGGAAGTGCACGTTGATTCTTTACACTGATTCCGTGAGCATTCTTGCATTGTCGTGTCCACAAGACGTTTTCATCTTTGACCTCAGATGACCCCTAACCTCACCCAAAAACAAGGGTCATGCATCAGCCTCGAGAATCCACCTACTATGTATGAGCCCGATACATCCAGGTGAGGGCGAGTTATCATGTTCACAAGCCAAATTTCAGATATTCCACTACTTGCCAAATTTCACGAGCCAGTATACAACAACAACTTAATTTTTGTGTGCACCAATTTACGGAAGCTAAACGCATTTTTTTTTTTAGTCATCAACCCGAACATTCTGGACTTCTATATATCGTTTTTCAGACTTTGACCTCTGTGGCCCTCTGAGACCTTTGCCTGGCCACAACAATGGGTTAATGGACTAATTATGGGGAACCACATGCCATGTATGAATTGATCACATAGCGTGGTGTGAGTTACTGTGTTCCCGAAGCTAAAATTGACCAAAATATCATTTTTCACCATTTCTCAATTTCCACCAAAAATGACCCAATCTCGACCAACTATAGGTCGTGTTTTCCCTTCGAAGAAGCTGCATACCAAAATGGACAGCTGGTGGACGGGTAATTGGGGATTGATCCTGTTCACAAGGTTTCCAGACGTTGGCCCCAGGTCCGTCCTTTGACAGGAAACCCAAGAATCGGGTTCTACTTATGAGGAACTCATCTACATGTATAGGTTGACCATTAAGGATGGGGTAAATGATCGTGTTGACATGGCTTGAAAGTAGCCAAGATATCAAGTTCTCACGATTTCCCATTCTATACCAGAAATAACCTCCATCCACATTTAGGAAGGGTTCTTGATCTCCCATAAGAAAGCTGCTATGTCAAATTTCAGCTCGTAGGTCAGCATTAAACTCATCGTGTTTACAAGGTTTTCAGACTTCGATCTTTGTTAACCTCAGAGGGCCCTTTGGCGCCCCAGAACATTAGGGTTCATGTACTCTGATTAGGAACCAACATACCAATTAGAGCTTCACCAATCCAGGTGGGTGGGTTTTAATCATGTTCACAAGCCAGGCGTCTCACACACAACACACCAAACACACACGATATACATACACGCAGTGGTCTGGCTGGGAATTTCTTCTATCGGTCCAAGAATCAACATAGAAATGACGGTACAAGAAAGTTCAGTAATTAACATGCCTGTGCGCAGGCAAAACATGAAAATGGGAAAAAACAGACAAAGCCTCACACGCGCGACTCCAGAGGAATATGCAAGGGATTTTAACAGAAGGCGCACGATGATGATGATCATACGTAGATTGAAGGCCAGCATCATTGCGAGTGAGGCGTCTCCAGAGTTCAGTATTTATATATCCTGTGTCAGATAGTTCCATTCAACACAGTTTGGGAAGTGATTGTGAAGTGTACTGGGTGTAGAAATATTGAGCTCGTGATTGTCCTCTCTTGCTCTATCATCTAAGAAGGGATGAACTGAACTGATGTATAATATGCAGGGTCCGTTGTCTGGAGACTGGACAATTTCTTAGGGTCAGAAGAGTCCCAGGTTGCAATGCCAGATTTCCGGGTGATCCAAATGGTGTGGTGATGTAACCTTTTCCTAATATTAGTGTCATGTGGGGGTTCTGCTGCCTCATTCAATATGGTTTCTGGATTTGGAAACCAATGTACCGGCAGTTATTAGTTTGCTGCAGTAGTTTTTTGTTAAACCACCATCTTCACCACAATTGTGTCAACCGTGATGGAGCCTGTTAGCCACAGACTAATGACATTTTTTTAACAGGAAGCACATTACCCATGCATGAGTTTAGCTTCATCAGCCCAACTGTTGATAGTCAGATAAATTTGGCAGTAATGTAATCGTGAATTTGTTGTGGGCAGTACTAATAGAAACTCCTCAACGATCGTTTATACTTAGGAGAAAAGGTGTTGACCAAGGAGTGTTCCCAGTTGAGATGCCACAAGGGACTTCCTCCCAGGAAGAACAAAGTGTCCTTTCATAGGTACGCATCTTGTCGCTTTGTGAGAACCACTGACTTCATTGTTTAAGTAGGTCCTCGTATCCCATAATGATCTAATTTCAAACAAAGCTTTTGGTGTGGAAAACGATGTCGAGGCGACTCTGGAATCCAGAATCACACACATCAGTAGCGTAGCGGTTATCTTGTCCTTCGTGCTAGTTATTGGGCTGTGGGAATTAATTGAGATGTCCAGTTGATACTGTACCTACTGAATCGTGTTGGGAATTCTTATGGCCTCTCAAGTGTTTCCATCCCTCCATTGACTAACATGATATGCTCCAAGAACGCACACACTAGTTAAGGAGATGGGACAATAATTGTGTGGTTCAGTGGCATCTCCTTCCTTGTCAAAACCCCCTATTTCCTATTTCCTTCCTTATTTTAACCTCAGACGGATGTGGTTCTCCACCATCTACCCTCCCAATCTGCTCCCAGTATTGGCATTTTACGTCCCCGTCGAATGGAGCATCAGTGAAATCCGACCACGTTCCCCGAACTTGGAGGAGCGAAAGTTCATCGTCCAAGTGGTTGCTCACAGCCGCACTGACGAACTTATGCAAATATCCGAAAAGACCCCACAAACCATGCACATATCCACGCATTATGCAGCGGAACCATGAAGTGAGAAACCACGCCCCTTGCCCATCACACTGCAAACTACCTGGAAGAATCAGTATATCAAGAACAATGTGAAGATTTTGCCAGGAAATTGGCAAATAATCAAACAATCAACATATGACAAGCTTGTAACGAACTGAACATACAGTTGCAGAATGACTCCATAACAAACTAAGCAAGTAATTAAACATGAACCAACACCGCAACACCAGAAATCATTTATACCAAATTTTATTCCATTGCAAATTTCTGTAAAGAAATCTGTCTAATAATATGCAACTGTGTATGTAGTGCATTCCAAATCAACCAAGCATAACTTTTCTAATCAAGGAATTTCACCCAAAAATGCTTGATTTGGAATACATCTTACTTCAATGTTGGGGCTCCCTACTAACTGGAGTACATCAGGGCCTATTGTTTGGACATTTTTGTCAAGTCAAAACTGAACACATTTTGTTGAATTCAACCTGATATACATAGTGCATATCAATAGGCCTATCAAGTTTCTTTGTAATTTTTTTCCATTACAATAGTGCACTAGTATGTGACTATGACCTCTTTCATAAGTCTACTAAACACTTATTGAACCACAAGTGACCTTACCTTTGAACCTGATCTCCAAAATATAGATGGTGTGAAACAAAGATTATTTGTCATTAAGTTCACCTACAATGCTTCCAGTAGTCTATACTAGATTCAGAATTTTGACAATACAGGTTCCCAAGTCATGTATAAAGTATCCACAAATATAGAGGAAGGCAAACATTAACACATTGGTCAAAAACTCCATCTTGATACAACATCCCATCGTAAAAATAACTTGTACTTCAAAAGTTTGTGAGTTTGAGAAAATCCCATGCATAATGCACAATTCACAAAAATATCCAAGATTTCATGTGAACAAATGGAACAACATGTCCAACTCATCATAGTGAACTTTGTAAGTAAAATTGTTTGATATCAATCCATAAACTGAAGATATACTAAAATGGAAACAGATTGTACAAGGGTCATAATTTTTCAATAATTTTGCATGGAAACAATACAAAAAAAAACTGCAAGTTTGTACTCCTATTCTGTCCCTTTCGTCAAATTTTGCAAATCAACAGAAACCAATACTTATTACATATAGACATCAATTAACATGATGTCATATGACGTTGGGACTCCCAAGGCAAAAGGTTAAGATTTTTTTTCCACCTCTGTAGAACTTTGTATGAACACCTCTTTGAGGGGTTTACCCCACATAAAATAATCTATTTACCATCAGCATGATTGGTGCTAGAAGGGGGTTACTCATGTTGAGTTCAAGTGTAAAACTCTTATGGTGCTAGTGGTCACCTCAAGTTATTAGACATGGTGATATGCTCCTGCTAATTGATTGAGGCGAGTCTATGCATTAACCTACTGAGAGCCCCGATCATCAATGAAGGGACAATCCAAACTTACCGACATTTTCACACGTTGGAAACATTTCTTTCAATCCAGTTTCCCTATATAAGTTACGGTATTCTGTCCTGTCACCTGCCTCATAAGTTTCAGGCTGTTCTCTTACATCTGCTTAACTCGTGTGACCGGCCCTTAATCCTTGCTGTCCCTTACGTGCTCATTCATGGCAGAGATGTCAGAATATTGCAATCCTTCTCACTGCTGTAGTTATTATTCAGTGGTCTGCTCTTTCAGTGTCTGCTCTTGGGGTTGGTTCAAAAATTGATTCGGAAATGTTAGTTTTTTGCCTCCTGGAAATTTGATACTATGAAATACCAATTGCACCCCCCTGCAACTGTGATTGGAAGATGTCAGGTTATACATACATAAGACACACATGAGACCTCCCTTCATGGCAGGACACATTACTTTTGTGGGAATTTCACAAGTTTGTGTGGGATGCCTTTAGAGCACTAGTGATCTGCATAAAACAAAAATTTTAATTTATTTATATCAATACTTTAAATACTCTGGATTTCTTGCATATCAATATGTTCAATTATTCAGTTAAGATAGCGAGACAACTATTAAGATTATATCATTAGCCCAATCAGAAGAACCCATTCTTTTGTGGAGCATGCTTGCTACCAAGGTATTAACATACTAAGTGCCGCATTAAGACCATGCTGCACTATTTTAATTGGCCAAATATTCATTGTTTAGAAAATACATACACAATGGTGACAATTTCGCACTATGTCGTTGGAATGGACTATATAGTGTAATTGCCCACATACAGCCAGTCACAACTCACAGGCATTTTGGTAGAATGAAAGACTGTTGGTTTATGACCCCAGGAAAGTTCTTGCAACCTTTTAAAGCAGTTGGAGTGAAAGCTGACAAATAAATATGGGTAGGGGATCATGGGAGTTTAGTCAAATAGATATCTGGTATGGAAGTATCAACAGACCCTATTTTTGGCTCAGAAGGCAATCATGGAGCCACCAAGAAACCTGTTAGTGAGGTTCTGTGGTAGTTAAAAGAACATTTTTTTAGAGAAACCACAGTTCAGGTCCAATCATTATTTGGGTTTCTGTCTCCACCTTGCCGGTGTTGCCAACCTCTATGTCCATGATGGCCACGCCCCCGGTCTTGTCCACCATGAATACCGAGCACGGGCCCTATCGTCTGCCATGGCTATGCTGTGCTCCTGTGATCTATTGTCCTGCCAGGGTCTGTTGAACTGGGGTCTCCTGTTGCCATCGTATCTCCCTTGATTCCGTGTGGTTCTGTTGTATGAACCTGTTGTCCTGCTGCTGCTGATGGTGCCCACCGTGCCTCTGCCTGTCATCGTACCGCCTCTTATACCCTCTATTACTGAGAATGAAAGAGTACAATACCGCAACAAGTTCGACAGATATTAGGAGAATATGTCTGAGAAGACAAAATTTTGAACCTTCAATAAACAGCAGACAATAGACCCTTATTTATATCTCATTCTGGACTTATGTGTGTACAAGAATTTCAGACTGTGATCTCTGTTTACCTCAGATGACCTCTGACCTGAGTGGCCTGACACGAAAACAAAAGGACTCTTCATGTTTCTGACATGGGGAACATATATTAAATCGGGGGGGGGGGGGGGGGGGCGGGGGGGGAATGGTCCCTAAACTTTTAACCTAAAACTCGTTGGGCAGATGCTTGAAGCTATATTCTAGTATTGTCAGTTGACAAGTGGGAAATACTTTCCTAAATAACCATGATGGAAATTTACATCATGAGGTCGTTAAGGAGGAATTCCAGAAAAAGTGTTGTTTTTTTTAGCTGACAGTTGACCATTTTCATGGTAAAAAAAAAAAATCATGTCGGGGTGATGAAAAAAAGTTCATCTGTCAAAACAACATTTTACCTAAGAAAATATGCAAAAACAATCAGAATTGTCCTCATCAGACGTGGGGAAAGTTAGTTACGCCTCGGCAATTGAGTTCTACATTAAATAAATCTATGTCAAACAATGAACTCCAGGAAACAAGCCACCACCTGCCACATCCCAAACCAGGCCAGATGTTATATATCCTGATTATCCTCCAATGTTTAATACAATTTTGTAATTTTTATGTAACTCTTTCCATGACTTTATGTTAGAATCACATCTAGCTGTGTGAATAGGAAAAACTTGGGATCTGACTGTCTGTAACTGCTCTGCTGGCAGAGCGGAGAACCTTTGCACTATCCATGACATCTGTGTTTGTACCCAAAATGCTGTAGTTTTGTACTTACAAGTTCCTGTTGCCATCATCTCTGTATGCAGGCCTGGAGTTGAAATCCCCAAATCGGTGGGGGTAATCTCGTTCTTGAGGTAAGCCTGAAGTTTGGATCTAAACTCTTGTATATCGATGAACAAACTCTGCCTTGTACTGGGCTAGGACTTCACTGTAATCTTCAAGCTGGGTCTCACCAGATGTACCATTGTCCGGAGGGCTTGCTGTTGGGTCATCTGCCATGTGAATTGTTTGACCTAAATATATGCAAAGATTGCCTGCTACTTGTTTATAGTGGGGAGTGATTATGTGTAAACTGAATATGCATTCATGTTACTGAATTAGCAGTGAAAGTGACGTTGCAAAATGCATACAGATAGATGTTACATAGATTAGATCGAGTTGGAGATGGAATCATTCTAAAACTAATGTGATATTGCTTGTGCACTATGTTCCCGCATGCTACGCGTGAGCGTACATGCTAGGGGTTTCATATTGAAGGATTTGTGTAACCTAACACTCAAATGTCATCCGTTGACCTCGAAATGACCAAGGTTCCTACTTGTCAGTTTTTCAGTTCATATCCCTAAAGTGTTGTGGAATCCCAGAGATTTTCAAATCGCACCCTTAATTGACCCTAGGAACCCTAGACAGTCCTATCCATTAAATTTTGTGCAATCGACAGTCTCTAAAGATTTGATAGGTAGGAGAAAGATAACACAATTTCTATGTATATATGTCAATAGTGTAAAACTTTCTGTTTATATCAGCGATGTTTTCATTGCATTAGACCTTAGCAGATGAATTGATTTCTACGGTCCTGATAGGTAACCCAGTCCAAGGGACAGGTGGCACCATGCAATACTAAAACGCGCTAATCAGTAGTCATGGACAGTATCTCGGAAAATAAAAGGCGTACGAAATCAATTTACAACACAAGTCAGTACCTCCAAGTGAGAGAAGTTGCACTTCAACTTTAAACTCCTTGGGATGGGAATTATATATTAATAATTTGATTTTCATGAGAGAAAACTTTCAAGAAAATACAATCTTAAAGGCTGTCATGACTCAAATTTACAGTCTTAGAAAATTCCCATCCGATTTTCTGTCATATATAAGGATGGCAAGGTGGAAAGGTGGAAAGTTAGGATGTGAAAATGTTAGCCCGCCTATGAATGGTGGCAATACACTCACACTGAGTAAGATATCGTGATTTTCTAGCTTGCTCCATCGACTGCAACACAAAGTGCCACTATGGATTGAGTTTTGCATTTCTGTGGAGCAGAATAACAAGAACAACATCAGGATGTGAGTGGCGATTAACCACAAATGGGGTGAAATACGGTGATTTTTCTAGCTTGTCCATTGGATGCAACGCAAAGTGCCTTATGAAATGAGGTCCCACCTTGCCCATATAGGGGCATGATTGCATAATGTAAACCCTAAACACTAATCTTATGGTAACCGTGAAAAGGTCATTGTTTATGGACCAGTGCACATTTTGAGTGTAGTAAACTAGTATTATGGTAGTGACTATAGCTGGCTGCCGATTTCGAATAGTGAGCAAGTGTTATCGAGCAGGCTGCAGATAGCAAGCAGTCGGCCATGCCATTTGGTGTTTTACACACAGTAACCTAACATTTTGTGATCGGACATAATTAACCCAATATTTATTCAAAAGCTGCGCACAGATTGTGCTGCTGATCATTTGTGCTGAAGGTACACCCGAAGATATCACACGCTTTCAGCACGCTCAGTCAGTGTGTGGATCATTGACTGCATTCTGCGGTGTCAATTGTGCTGAATGTGGCGAATAAGCCAGTCTGCGGAACAGCAAATGAAAAATTTTCTGTGCAATTCTTCGCAGTGGTGTTAACTGTACCTTGGCCTGGTGGTGCACGTTGCTGAATGTGTTGTCCATATATAAGCCAAAGACTGGAAACGACAAAACAAGAAAGCTTGGCGTGCAAAGTGTTGTTCACGTCGTCGTGGCTGTGTGAAAAGATTAGCCATAACAGAAATACTAAAGATTTGAGGGGTTGTAGTTCCCTGTTTGTAGTTGTGAACACTGCTTTTATTATAGCAGTCAGCTCCATTAAAACATCTGACCATATTTGATCGGCAGCCGGCTCAATAGGCCTAATGTATTATAATATATGCTGCGTTCTTTCGGATCTCGTATACCGTAATAAAGTCCCAACCGGTGAAGATGCATTCTTTTGACCCCAACAACTTTCCAATACAGCTGGCTTTTCAGCGGCCATATTAGCGAAACTCCACCGTGTCATTGCAATGCACAGAGTTATTGGTTTACGCGAAAAGTCCTCGCTTCCGACGTTTGACCTGCACTATTGGACTGAATTTGCTCCATAGTACGATATTTTTTCAAGTCAATCTTTTTTTTGCATGGAATACGGTCCTAACTTCTCATCGATACAGTATCACATTGAATTACCTATTCATTGCGGAACATCGAAGGACTCTTCGATATATGAATTGAGAGATCGAATGTCGCCATTTTGATCAAGCCGTGGAAGTGGAGGTTAATCAGATAATTCCCAAAGTCACCACGTAAAGTCACCACTTGTGTGTACCGAAAGAACGCGGTTTATCTGGTATATACGGTATATACCAGTTCGAAGGAAGCACCAATTCAGGATCCGAGATACGCCGGGCTAACGGACGTCCCCACTAGCCAAAATATAACGCACAGACATCAGGGTTGTTTTGTAAATCTCTGTACAAACTCAATGGGCCCTCTTACTAGTTTTGCAAACTTTCACACATTGTAATGTATCAGTTCCTTCCAGTTCACAGAACAGCTGAATGTTGTCATCAATATTTTGTAACTGTGCATAAAGTTTGCAATACGCGCAGTACAAAAAGTGAGTAATCCGCATGACAGTTAGGTTAGCCATTCCGGATGCCAACAAATAACGTTAGGTACAGTGCATTATCAAACTACCTCAATTTGCCACATGTCCTATACCTAGCCACACTAACATTCGAGCCTAAGCTGGTAGCCTAACTCCGAGAATCGGCAAATTGTTTCATCTTCGTGACTGGTTTCCATCGTTCTTCAATAGTCAAATCGCAATGTTTGGGCATGTAGAAATTGAGTATCTTCTTGTACCTGTTATATTACTTCCTGAGAAAAAATCTGAATTTAGTGGCAGGTACCGATGCCGTTTCCAATGCGCAATTGAGAGGGTTCCAAATAAAATTAACTGATTTTTGTTATTCGTCACATATTTCCTGAATTTTCACTGGATGTGGCCCATTTAGGTATCATTTTGAAGAGCGTGAGGGGGTGATTCCAATGGTCGTATTATCATTAGGATCGGTCAACAAAGGAAATTAATTGCGTCAGGTGCTAGTGCGCAAATGAGGATGACCATGCACACGCGCTGACGTAACGCCGAATCTCATGAATAGAATACTCTAGTGGACTACCTGCCTAGTAAACGAATCCCATAATCAGGCCTAGCCTAGGCGCTGAGCAACTTCAATTATAGATAGGTGACCTGAGCAAAATGGATCAAGTATTGATTGTTGAGACTCACTGTAAGATCGCAAAAACGGAACAAACTATTATTCATTGCATAAGTTCAAGTTCAACTGTCATATTTTAGTTGTCACCAACAACTATAACCTTGTGTTCTGGACTTTCCCAAAAAAATTTGTAGTACGGCAGGTTTTTCCCCTGCTCCCGCTTAGGCAATTTTGTGATCGAGATTTCCCTAACTCTTCATTGTAATACTACTAAATACATCTCGAATCGGATTTAGATCCTTAACAGGCCGGAATATCTCAAAAGACATCACGATAATCGCTCTACAAACGTATTTCGAATCGGGCATCGCAGCTTGTTCCTCCACTCTGTTCACGTCTAGATCTATCTCCATGAAGAAAAAGCAAGATACCCGTTGTTGTAGCGGGCGTACAGGCTCTGAAATCTACCAAACAGAATCCGCGACTTAGGGACTTATACGAGTGTCCCGAACGCGGGGAGTTTGGCTACTCACTCATGGAGCGCGGCTGCCATGGGAAACATGCCGGGAAAGGCACCTCGCCGCCGTCCACCAGCCATTCCAGTCACCCGGCCTCCGCCGGAAAGCGACCAGGCCTGGGCATGGACCATATCCACTGTCGAAAATGCGCAACCACGTACGACGCCGGCCTGGCAGGCGGCCCCAAAACAACGGATCCGTACAGACAGGAATCAGTTGGACAGGATCGTTCGCCGAATGGCGCAAACCCCCATATGCTCGAGAAGACGAAGTTGTCGATCACGAATTAGGCAGCTGATCCCACCATCCCCGCCTCCCGAGCACCTTGGCATAAAGCCACACGGTCGTTGCCAGCGGGACCAAGGTTGCGACGAAGCGAGGTAGCCAAGAAAAGAATTCCCAGCCTGACCCCCTCAGCCAGCATGAGGTCCAAGCCTCTCTTGATAAAGTAAGACTGGAAGCACAAAAAAGCCAAAAAAACACGAGTGCTTGGTTCGTTTGCCCAGATAGCGTATCGCAACACCCCACTATCCAGTGACCGTGACCTAATGACTCCACATGCCAGCCCAAGGCGTCTACGAACCTCAGGCTCGCAAGAATACAGAGCCACTAATGACACTGCAAAGGTTAAGAAGTGACCCTCGACCCTCTCACCAAGACCGGGACCGACTCAACAGTAGAATCCAAGATACCACCGAAAGATTGCACATTAGTCTTGGACCAAGGTGACTGTAGGCCATGCAGATATGCTTTCCCGACCTCAGTACGGCTTCGAGAGCACCCAACGGAGGTATCCACAAAACTCAGGAGTAATGCATGCATCATCACGAAGTCTAGGTCACACACCGGAGATCACCGAATGAAACCCCACTGTCTGTGTCACCGGTCACCCTCCATAATCCAGTCAGACAGGCGTTTGAAAGTGCCTAACCCCAGAAACAACAGGGAAGAAGTCAGAGAGACCACCAGCCATTTCACAGCACTCGCGGTAGCAGAATATAGAGAGGATATAAGGCGCACGGGAGAGGGCGGCACACCCTGCTGTTCGAGGATTCTCACAGCGCATTCTAAACACAGGAGTCGAAAGCCTTGAGGAACGGAAACAGTATAAGGCGCAAGAAAGCCTATGAACCTCGCGCATCCGCTCAGACAACCACGGAGGGCCAATTAGATACGATCCACTGTGAACTTCTTGGGAGTGATCCCGGACTGCCAGGGCCGCTGATGGAGCCTGATGCGCAAGCAGATGATGATGAAGACTGTTTAAGATTACAATCATAGCGAGACCTTACCAAGTTCCTGAGAGGAGTGTAATTCCTCTGTAGTTAATTGCATTCTCGGGCATCACCCTTACCGTTCCAGAGGGGCGACTATAATGCCTAGTCACATGTGCTACGGTGGCCGGACGGTCTGAAATTTCCCGCGCCGATCGTCTTTCCAAGGCGCCGAAGTAGTCTCCACGGTCACCGAAAGCTAAGCAGGTACATTGTTAGGGCTGCCGTACGGCGTTCTTGGAATTTTATGAGCTCAGAGAAGAACTGCGGCTGCAGTACGGTTTTTAATTGCCGCACGTAGCTCCCGGGTTGCCTTACGGCCGCCGTGGATTCTTGGCAAATACCACGTCGTGATGTGAGGCGCCCGTAGGGAGACCGTACGCTGCCCGTAGGTACTGGTCAGGAATTGGCAACACTGGATTGTGATACCAAATCAGTGTGATTTCCCATCCATAAAGGGGGCCCATTGCGAGGTGCGGGAACGCACACACAGTGTTAATTGTAGTAACGGCGGATTCAAACATGAGATCCTGCATCAGGTGGTCGTAATCGCTTTCACCAACTCGCCGCGAGAACCAGGGTTTCACTAGTCTTGTGTTTAGGAGCGGGAACTTGATAATCCTGTGACCTGCTGCTTTATGTACACCACCGCGGACTTCTGCAGTGCGCAATCATATGTTTGGTTTGTATCTCAGCCAGTCGCGCTGATATTTTTTGTGGATAATGATAAGAACAATCAGCTTCAAGAAAAGCGCTAAAACAAAATGTCTTAACCGCAAGACTAGGGTTTAACCCACATTGTCCTCCCCTTTGCTGTCTGGACCTGCCCCTCCGGTCGAGAAGGCGGCAGCAATAAAAAAGTCCCGTTCTCGTCGTACTCGCCTCAGCTTCATGCATAGGTAGCCTGCCTAATCGTGGTGGAACAACCAGCGCCTTATGTTTCGTATTATGATCTATTGACCACACCCTGAATGTGAAAAATAACCACGAGTGATCCACGGTTAGGCGTACGGTGGCCGTAGGGGAGGGCACCGCGTGGGAGGCGTGAGTATACAAGCATTACCGTAGGGACTCAGTAACGGGCACCCTTACGACGTCCGTATGGTGGCCGTAGTGTGCCCGTGTACTTCCTACGGTTGCCGTAGCTTTTGTGAGGGTCCAAAAAGCTACAAAACGCTAAGGCCAGCGTAGGGCCGCTGTACGCACCAATCGTACGGTCCCCGTAGAAGAACCGTTACGGCATGGCTCGCGTTTTTTAGAGGCCCACGGCCACCGGAGAACTTTAAACTCGCGAGTTAAAATTTCTAAGGCGACCGTACTGCATGTTGAGCGAGTCATCGCCGTAGGGCGGAACCCTGCGTCACCGTAGAACAACTGCGTCCGCCGCAGTTATCCGCGCGGATTTTTTGGTTCTACGGCCGCCATAACCCCGCCGTAGAGCAAATGTGACCCAGTCATAACCTCCCTTTCCTCCCTCCAATCATTTGGGATGAAGCCACTGCTCCCACAAACAAAGAGACTATGCCTCTCCCCAGACAGCCTGCCCCCCCCAGAGTATCTCTGGAGAGGTCGCAAAACCCAGGGGCCTTCCACCATCAATTGTGCCCAATGCGCTTCCGAGTTTCTCGATGTAGCTAGGCACGTCACAATTTACGGGAGGATCAGTCCGTAGAGTTGCCACCACCCATCTGAATTTCCAGTTTTGGGGGGGGGGGTCAGCTCTGTACAAATCCTCACTGTACAAAGCGCTCAGCCGCGAACGACTGGGCACTCCTGAAGACCCTGCAGTCCATGATATTACCTCCATCTCCCTCTCCCTACGAGAGTGTCTATCTCCTGACGGTGATACCATCGTTGGAATAACCAAGTCCGCGTCTGCGTCGGCTCTCAGACCTGCAATCCCAAACCCATGACTTCTAGCAAAGTCAGGTAGCCTGAGACTGCGTCATCACGCTTCTAGACCCATGATGACCAGACAAGCTCTTAGGCCATCCCTACTGCTGCCAGTGGGAGCATTGAAGTCACCCAGGACCTTCGATCACTAGTGGGAACGGTATCACACACCGAGCTGACAGTTGGGTGTAGGAGGCTTCTTCCACCGAGTCATCACTGACACCCGGTCGAGCATGCAACTGCAACCACAGACAACAACGCCCAACAAATGTGTGCTATCCGCAGCCGCGATATAAGCTCGTTGATAGTAGGCCGTTACCTGTTATCCAAAGGGGGAAACTGGTCAGCAACAGCGAGAGCTACTCCCTGCGAACCCCCTCCGTTATCACGACCAGACCAGAGTAGGTATAACCTATTACCACAACCTGATCTCACCAGTACCAGTCCGGCCGCCCCCCAAAGAGAGCTGCAATGCTGATACCAAGCCTTCAATTTCCCTACCTAACATCAAGCGACATCCTCGTTGAAGCGAGAGAACGTTCCAAGCTCCAACAACCGAACCGCCCCCCTCAGATTGAGCCGAGGTGACCGAGGCGGAGAGGTGGACGCACACCTCGACACCACCAGCACATGCACAGTTCCCACCACAGACCATAACTGTTTCGCGGGTCTTCCTCATTCCCAGGACCGAGGTCCCGAGAGCTCTGCCCCGAACCCTCTACGGCGATGCTGCCTTTAGCCGTTGATGATTTCTATAGTGGAACCTGGCGATGTAAAGAATAGAGGAGGGGGTGCAACCCCACCATCCCCCTGGGCCCTGGCTACAGTTAGGGAAGGGATGCAACCCTTGTGATTGGAAACTCCGGAGGAGCGACCCTGCTGGCTACCCTCTGGCTAACTCTCCGCCTAACAAACTGTTTGGAACCCCTTTGTTTTTACCTATTCTCTTTGATCGGCTTGTTGGCGAGCGAAAAAAAACAAAAAAACAACATATTTGAAAGTAGCCACTAGTCCTACAATTGGTGTGAGTCCAAGTGAATTCCCACTGGATTTTCAAATAATTGACATTTTCGAGTATAAACTTTAATTATAGAGCAAAATTGGTGTTCGGAGAAATAACGTTGGGGGTGAATTCGTCTGATAACTGCAAGCCAGAGTGGGTGTCAAGATATTCAGACCCAAATATGGTTCAAGTCAAGTCACTCCCACGTGCCCTCTAGATCTGGTGCAAGTAAGTCATATTCAGCGTAATTAAGTCACTGTACAAACTCAATGGAAGCATATGTCACTACACTCCTATGGCAATCAGTTGCATTTTCAACCCCCTGACACAAGTACGTTGCGACTTGTCCCCATCTCGGTTCAAGCTCTTATAAGCCAAGAGGAAACCGTCGAGGTATATGGTATCTTTGAATTCCGTCCAGGCCATTGTTCAGTGCTACACCTCTCAGCTTGGGAATGGTCAATGGGTGGTTGGCCTCCGTGGACCTTTCAAGGGTAGAAATGGGACTAATGGAGTCGGCTACCTATGCGGCGCCTATTCCGCCTAACATTCCCTGTTTCATCATCCGGTTCATCATGCTTCAATCACAATATCCTCATACATAACAAACCATACCGCTTTTGCAAGTCACTTCAATCAACCATATTGGACCACTTTACTGCTGAATAACTCCACTCCTGGATCACGACTGAGGGGTCGTCCAAATAACCCAGTGTCATTCTTTCTGTTCCCTACCACAGAGGACAAAATAGCGTGAATTGCCTCTCATTCCAAGGAAGACTCAGGTCCATAAGCCCAATAATACTGCAGGTCATATATGCGCATCGATCCTCAAACCTTCAAACCATATTTTACCAATTTTTACAGTCTGGCATTTTTCCAGGTGACCTTGAACATTCCCAAGTATACCAGTTTCAAGAGGGCAACCCAGATCATTAGTATTATCGACCAATTCAGGTCGCTCCCACATGCTTTCCGAAACTACTGGCGAGTCTATGTTGAAATCGTCGTCGTAAATTATGTTTTTCTTCTACTCTCAGCGTTGACGGCCAAGTTGTTCGTTCAGGGCCTCCACAACGGTTCTTAAGATGTAACAGCAACAACTTTATAATGCCACTCAAGAATAAGGAGATTCCATAGGTTGTTTTTTTTTTGGACTTATCAAGGCATTTGGTGGCTATATTGACCATAATTTATCACTATTTATTATCCTTGGATTGCACTGTCCTGCTTTAAAAGTTATCTTGACAATAGAACCGTTTTCCTCAGTCAATGCATAGCATTTTTGATAAAACCCACTATTAACTGTGGTTGTAACCCAAGGGTTCAATACTTGCCCCCACTTCGATTCGTTTATACAATGAATGATCTCTCAGGGTTTTGCAAACATCGTTCACTTGTGCTCTTTACTGATGACACTACATATTCTTTACAGGCAAAAATACAAAGGAATTGGAAAACTTTGCATTGCCTCTGAGGATCTAAGTAATTTTTTTAAAGGAAAAACAAGAAAAGGGCTTTTTTGCTAGCGCTGTCCTAATATCGGCATGACGTCCACAATAGCCGTTCACGAGCAACCGGCCCGACAAAGGGGAAAACGATAGCACCGCGCATAATCGGGAAACATCTAAAAGTACGATTGGCCCAGGTATTTGCTCATGTTAGCAATTTTGCACGGCCGGCCCATAGCAATAGTCAGGCAGTACTTTTCAGGAGAAGGGAACCACGCTCCCGCGGCGGAAGGGCAGGGGGGGTGGGCTGCCCGCTGCCCCGGACCCTAGTAGTTGGCCGCTTCCACATGGCAGTCGAAATTGTCAATTTGCCCTATGAATTTGGACAAGACGTAGTGATTCAGAGTAGACAGACTACAGAAATAGTGGCGCACTGCAGAAATGTATGATGGTTGTGCTTGCCGAATAAAAAACAGGCGGGAAATCAGGAATATATCAACGTCTTAACACAAGACTCGGGCCAGTTAGGCAATATCTGTAAGCAGCTCTCTGAGTAAGACTTCGGCATGGAAAACCCACTTCATCTGTGCGAATTCGTGATTACAGCATATGATAACCCTCTCACCGCCCAAGTTAACGTGACTTTTATGGTGTCATACTTGCCGCACTCCGCCTAGTGATGGGGGCGGATGCGGCAAGACACCATAGCTGAATGAGGCTAGGTTCTACAATTGGTTTGAAGAGATAACAGGTTTCGTAACAGCACAACTCATTCTATCGAAAAGGACGAACACACTACCTACGCGTATGTAATGGAATCCTAGTCGACAATTCGTTGACTACGGCGTGTGGAAAAAATTTACGACCCTATATCTTATATCATATACACACCCACACCAGAGCCCTCTATTACCAGGCTCTGACACCACCATTCAACTGAGGAAGATGTGGCGCTGTTCAACAATTCGGAAGTTGCATTTGCCACTCCAATCAAGCCAGAATCTGCCGATATCGGGTGAGCGAACTAAATTTACCCGATTGCCAGCGTAGCCCTTTGCCATAAAAATGAACTTCGTGTGAACATGATTATTCAATTACTGGATCTGTAACAAAACCTTTTTGCCACAAGGATCAATAATAGCAAAAAAAGTCGTGATTGATGGATTCCTTTACGACAACATTATTGTATGATCTCCATTCTCTGGGTCAACTATCACTACCTATCCAATCCATGGAGCTTTCTATTATCCCATCAATTGCTCCGCCAACAAAACATAGGCTGCATACTGTCAAAAAGATGGCTTGTTTTTACCAAGAAAAATTCCTCTGCCGTTGTTTCTTTTCTGTGTCTTATGGTTGGGTATGCAGAGTGCGATTTAAGCAAGGCGCAGCGAAACCGACCAGAGACCACCTATCCAAATTTACTTTTGTGATTCACAAAAGATGCTGATGAACGATTTGTTATAAAATTTTGTAAGTTTCGCTAGTTGGACACGTTGAACCTTGTTTGCCTAACGAAGTATTTTCACTGCAGACGACATATCCTACACTTTGGAATGACACTAGCGTTATGATATACCTTGTACCTTGTAGATTCCACCTCCGAAAAACTCCCTAGGAATATAACTGGAGCTTCACTATAGCTAGGTCTTGACAAGAGCAGGTTTGTTTATAGAGTTTGGGGTAGTGCTTTTAGCGGTGTCTGAAGGCATCAGAAGAGGTAGGCTAGCACTAAGGGGTGGCTTCCGGAAGGGAATCCATTTCTTCACAGATTCAACACAAACATGCATTGAAGCGTTGAGGTGTGGTGTAAGACTTTGTATTGCTTCGAGTTTGTGCGTCTAATCTGCGGTTTTGGTCTTGATGTAGCGTTCGTCGTCAATGTCAGTTCTTCCAGGAATAATTTTTATAAAAGTTGGTTAGTCTTTGATTTTAGAATCGTATCTCTTCAACTGATTCCCAGTTCATGCATGTCGGCCCAACATGTCAGTAACTGGACGATTGGGGGCATAATCGCCAGTCACAAATTTAGCTGCATGCACGTCGTTTAACTCTCTGTAAAATCCTTATTTGGCTTCGTACCTGGGTTCCATGCTGGAGAAGCATACTCTAGGTGTGACTGGACTATAGTTGTGTAAAGCTTCTCTTTTTACTTCCGGGCAGTGGTTTGAAATACTCTGAACGAAAGTTGAGGCTTTGTTGCTTTGGATGCTGCCAAGTTGGTCTGCTTCCACGTCCCAGGTTTTTTGGATGCTAAATCCATAGGTATTTGCTTCTTTGACCTCCTCAATGTTTATGATACAATGGTAGTTGATACTGTGTGATAGGTTACAGTGATTACAGAATACGCCGGTCCAAACTTAGTGACAGTTGATTGCCAGAACATTGATGGCCTGAAAGCCAAATTTTGCCTCTCCATCAGTAAATTAACATTTATTGTTGCCGGCTAGGCCTACTACACCCGCTATGCTGCAACACCATTGGAGGGCCCACTGAACTGTACCCCCCTCCTACTCTATCCGATGCTTCATCCCACTTCGTGTAGCAACATACAGGGTTCCCCCTGTACTATTATCAGCTGCGGGTTTATTTCCAAAGCCTGTTGTCCTAGCCCTGCTGCTGGCTGTGACAGAATGAGCACTATTTTGAACTGGAATCCAGCTAGTGACCTACAGTAGTGCTGTAAAATTTGGCTCAGATGGCTGTTTCCTTGTCAAGTGGAGAAAGCATCGCTGTATGACTTTTTCCGCCAGTACTTTTTTCTTCATATCATCTAATTAATGTGTAGTTCTGCATGATAAACATTTGTTAATGATATGGTTGGGAAGCCTGCACTTGTCCTTTCCTGAAAAAGCTTTTACCTGTGTCCACTGGGTCCTTTGCATCTCCATCTTCAATTTAAGCTCCCACAAAAGCTCAATACCGAAGGACTTTAAACTGATGCAAAAGTGACTCCTATTTTCCAGGAAGGGCGAAAGAGCTTTCCCACAAATTACTGTCTCAGTGTCACTTACCTGCATCTGCTGTAAGTCATGGAGCATGTCCATGCATAGCCATAATGACACGACCTTGACCAAAATAACATATCATGACAATCAGCATGGCTTTAGAAAACTGTTTACTGTTTACTGTTTGAGACTTTACTAAGCCTCCCGTAATCAACTTTCCCACTCGGATTGGCAATTTTCCCGAAATGGCGACAAAATTCTAGAATATACGGAACTGTTAATAATGTTTTGTTCTTTTAATCAGAAACTTATCCATAAATGAAAATTAAAGGACAATAGAAATCATTCCCTAATTCCATGGAAAAACTTTTACAGAATTTCGATGGATATACGGTACTGCCCTGGTATGAGTTGGCTGAAGTTGATTCCGCGTCATCAACTAGTGACAGGTGGTGCGGCCGTTGTTGTGAGGGGAGACTTATTTTATGAACTTGACAGTGAACTCTGATTGGCCAGGTCACTACTACTGTTGAATAAGGGAGCATTTAATCAGTGCATACTGCATAGCAGAACAATGTTGGACGGGCACGTCGCATGCTCACAGCTTTTTTTTTTGGAAGTCATTTGGCAAACTACTAAACTATTAAGGAGTGGAACGCCACTTCTGCTCTGGTTGTTTAATCTCCTTCAGTAAATTTCTTTAGGGGCAAGTGTCTCCTTTGCAGATAGCTTTTCCTTTGTTTTCTCTTGGTTGTCTTTCCCCTGTCACCCTCCTGGCTATCATGCCTCTTGTTGATCCCAGCCAGTATCCCAGTAGAAGAAGAATTATTACAATTTTGAAACATACGGGCCTGACTTAACTTTATATTTTCACTCTGCCCGACTGTAAGAATTTGTATGAATAGAGCCTTATATGTGGTGTAATGTAAAAAAATTGTTAAATATATGGCAATTAATGGACTAAAAGTAACTTGCCCTGAACAAGAGTGAAATTTCCCCTTCGAAAAAAAAAAATCCCTACTTAATTGTGGTATAAGTGATTATTTTTATGTTATAACTGAAATATAAGATGTCCCTTGGTTGTGATAATTTCTAGCTCCAAATATAAGATACTGTGATTTTCATAAACATTTTGGTCATAAGGTTAATGTTGAGCCCTACCATTACAATAATTCCAGGGCATCCCAGAATAACTAAGGGCAGTAGTGGCCTGTACCATGGAAGGAAGTTACCTGATGTTCAAACACTCAGCACACTATTCTGCGACGACGCCTGTTCCCTGGGGGGTTTCCTATGAAAAGTCCCCTTTCCACACCTGGGTCGAGTGCGACAAGTTAAAGTCACCTTGCCCTCGAAGCTCCAGCATTAATGATCGAGCCCGTCTCAACCGAGTAGACCCCATTCTCTCCGTATCTCAATAGCCACACTTTGCTTCAATACTGCAATTTACAAGAAGATTGGCTTTGTCAACCAGGGATAGTCCTATGTGAAGGGCTTTAGCTCCTAGCAATGTCCAGAATTCAAATCCTTCTTTCTCTCCCACAGACAGCTAGGGTGCCAGTGTGACATGTACCTGGAGGACTTGGTCGAGTAGAGTTCAGCCCTCAGGACCTCAACGTCAAGCTGTATGACTGCAACAGCAAGATGGTCCATGCAAGGCCTAACCATCCAGAAAGTGCCTAGCCTGCTGTACTTCGTCATGGTTTTGCAACTTATTTGAGGGTGATGAATTAGCAGTGAAGAGCGCTTACACATCATTAAACTGGGTCGTGGCAGTTCAGATCTATAGTCCGTCTTTATGCCCCTTTCAGAACTAGGCCAATATCTGGCATGATTGCATTGTATGTACACTCATGTGTACCTGGATACATGAATAAGTGGGCCTAAGGGTGGGGAAGGTCTAATGCCATTATAAAGGTATCCTAATCTTATCATCTAAACTTACAGTAACCTCTACCTTCACTACACCTACTCCACCCCTATTGCCCTACACATCCTCTATATAGCCTACATCCAGGTACACATGGGGATACTGTACAATCTATTTCAGCATATTCCACTTACCCCATAATGGACCCTGCTCCCCACCCCCGCGCCATTGAACTCTTTGCAATAACACAAAAGTCCGGGTTGTCCCACCCCCAGCGCCCTTCTCTTTTTGCAGAACGTTTGTCTACACTCGAGCATCTTGCTTAGGAATTCGTCAGAATTTCACCCCTTTAGATTTAGTCTTACGACTCCAATCATCGTTTAATCATTTGGATCAACCTGTCTACCGTTGATTTTCACCCGTCCCAACGTTTTTCTTACGATTATGTCGTATTTGAAGGAACTTATTCTCTCTCCTCTCATCCTCTCTCGATCTCAATTTGCGTAAGTCCTTTTGTTAGCCTAAGCTGCACCTAACACAATATTCTTGTACACTTCCTTACTGCCTAACGTCCACGTGCGTGGCCTCTTCGTCCTGTATTGTGTTACGTGCATCCGGGCTGGGACTTGTTGTCCTTGGCTTCCTGCCTGCCCGCCCGCCCCTCATTCCTCCCTCCGTCCCCTTGTCCCCCCTCCTCCCATTCCCTTCCCCGCCCCGTCCCTGGGTTGGGGGTGTCCCGCACGCAGCGCGAGGGATTCTAGTTACGTGATCGAGTGAGAGAGGGGGAACGGGTACTCTGAGTAAGTCCCTACCTCGTCCTGTAAATGTATTATGGTTTTCATGCCATGAAGGTCGGCTCATTGCCATTGCGTGCGGCCGTATTACTGTAATGTTTAAGCTGCCCATAGTTTCCACTGTTCGTGGATGGGCTCCTTGCATGATTATCGGCTCGTTGCCTTCGGATGTGAGCTGTACTTCGCAATGTTTTTAATGTTGTTTACGCAGTTCCACGTTGATGATATATTAATTTGGCCTTTATGCCTGTGGGTGAGGGTTCGTGGTAATAGAGACCCCCTCCTCAGCGGCCCCTTCCCCAAGTAGGATAATGGGCCGTTTCCATCTCCGATCGTCCATGTTGATGATACTTATGCGTACCACTTTGCCACTTCTCCCATTTTGGAGAAATGGGATGCTCACACTTTGATCGCCGATATTTCAATGTGTCACTTATGTATGCTACTTTACCATGTATTGACTCTATTCCATATCGGGGGTTTCATGAACGTAGAGACTCCTCAGCGCCCTTCGCCTAGTTGGAGATAGGGGACGCTTGTACCTTTGGTTCGCCGTTGTGTCGATGTATGCTCGTTGCCTTGTATTGATTTTTATGTCCGTGAACGAGGGTTCATGGACGTAAAGAACGTTCCTTCATCGGCCCTTTCTCATCAGTATGGAGAAATGTTGGCCGTGTTGTAGGCTCCGCAGTTGTCCCCGCTGGCTGGCCAGCCTCGAGAGGTAAGCGGGTTATGTCCATTGGTGCGCCGAGGCCCGTAAGCCCGCTGCGGACATCACGGCGTCGGAAGTAAAGAAGGCAGGGGATCGTCGCCAGAGAGGGATGTCAGCGGCTTCGGTCCTCGAGAAGACCCCTGGGAGGAAGAAGGGAGAAGCCGTACCAATAAGCCTTCGAGCTCGGCCCCCTCAGGGGGATGGGTGTGTTTAGCCCGGTGGCCGGCTTCCCCGGGCATGGAGCTCTGGATCATCCCGGTCCCAGGACTTGGGCCGGGTGATCCTAGAAGCCGCTATTCGTCTTCGCTGTCCTCGCACACCGACTTTGTCGGTGCCGGTTCCGTCTCGGGTGCCGTAACGCCCCCGTCCGGGCCGGAGGCCACTCTCCGCGCGGAGGGAGCCGACCCAACCGGGCCGGCCGGGGTGATCCTCGGTCGGACTGCGGTTACCCCGCCCTCACGGGCCGGGGCCCCTCCCGGCGCGGAGGGAGCCGACCCAACCGGGCCGGCCGGGGTGAGCCTCGGTTGGACTGCGGTAACCCGCCCGTCACGGGCCGGGGCCCCTCCCGGCGCGGAGGGAGCCGACCCAACCGGGCCGGCCGGGGTGAGCCTCGGTTGGACTGCGGTAACCCGCCCGTCATGGTCGGTGCGGGTGCCGTGCACCAATCCCGGCCGGCCGGCCCTGGACCAGACCGGAACGGCCCGGTCTGGCCGCTGGATACGGACCGACAGCCGTCCGCCGCGGGGGGCGTTCAGACCCAATTGCCGGCCCGCAGCCACGGTCCATGGGGTTGCTGTGAACTTCTGCCACACCACCGGACCCAGCAGGTATCACGTCCATCCGGTCGCCGGCAGCCCTCTTCTCACGTCGACCATAGCGGTTTGAAGCGGCCCAGACCTAGAGTTTCCCTACCCGTTGGTACATTACCTTTCTCCTCTGCTTCATACCTCGACCGTTCACGGGGTACCCTCATCGAACTAGGGGCGAAGAGCCGCAGGTCTCACCGGGGCAAAACCCATAGACGCAAGGGCCATAAGGGCGTCGTCGTCGTAGATCCTCCTCGTCCTACAGCTCGGAAAGCGATTCATCTCCGCCGCGGGAAAAGGCGAAGCATCGCTGGATACGGAACCAAGAGCCTGCCGCACGACTCAGCCGCCGCGGCGCGGTGCCGTGAACTCCGTCCGCGGCCGGAGGCCTCTCCCGGCGCGTAGGGTGCCGATCGGGCCATTTCCGGCGCTTTTGCCGTATCTCGCGTCCGAACCGGAGGCCACTCTCACGCGGAGGCCGAACAACCGTTTTCCGGTGCTTATGCCGTAACACCCCATTTCTCCTCCCCCGACGCGGTGGGCAAGCACCGACCCTCATGCCGTCCCGGGCGTCCACTGGCGGGGATACCCTGCGCTAGGTGCCAGGACTCGATTTTAGCAACCCGACGCGGTTGGGGATCGACAGGCCCGGCCAAAGTCACCTTCACATGGGCAGCTTAAGGGATGGAAGATCGGTGTGAAACTTTGCAGGAACTTCCCAGACCCGAGCAGCAGGGCCACTCCTTGGACCAATCTCATCCTCGTTCAGCTTTTCTCCAGGTGGAGATACAATGCAGCCAGGGCCGTTGCCGTCGCAGGTCATGTCTTACTTCGTTTCGCGCGTCGGTAGGCGGCCCCCGGTGAACTCGGTATGAGAGACACACTTTCTCCCGAGGGGCGCGTTTCACGCCATCCGGCGGATTATCGGTTTTAGGAGCCGCTGGAGCAGCCCCATGCTCCGGCCCTTTAAAAGTAGGAAGGGCAGCCCCCGCTTCCCCACACAGAACTCTTGGGGTTACGGGGTTGGCTAGCGGCGTCGCCAGGTTACGACTCCCACGGAGAACTCTCAGTACCTCGTCGCCGTCACACAGCGGAGATCCTGCTTGTCGGCGAATACCACCAACCTTGACTGATAGGGCGTCATGGAAGCATCGTTATGACGGCCCGACGCAACTTTCGACCCTCAACAAGTTGTTCATCGATTCGACGAACCTGCCGAAATGGTACCTGTGCTGAGGGCCAGCTAACTAACTACGTCGATCTGAGAACGCCTACGTTCTTCAAGACGATAAGCCTTCTCCTGGCTCCCGCCCAGGGGACAGGTTTTCCCAGTTGCTATGCCCCCGCCGGGGCCTCGCGTCTTCATCTACATCGATGACAGGCGGATCGCCTGGGAGCCTCTGCGCCCGACCTACGGGGGACCAAACACAGTCATCGACAGTCTCAGGCGCGGGATTGACTGAGCACCGAGAAGAAGTCAGCTCTAACACGTCTTCTACTCCGAACGCGCTTCCCTACAGTGGACCAGGTCTCCAGCACACCCAAGTGGGCAACAAAAGAAGAGCAATCCCTCCACCAGCCCCGTACCGGCACGCTCAGCCACGACCCAACCTGCTCACTAGCGAGCGGTGAACAAGTAGACAAAAAACCGGGGATCGGGAGAGGGGAGGGGAGGAAGGGGGAGTCGGCAGAGGTGTAACTCTCCCATACCCAGCCGGGCCCAGAACCGAATTGGCCGTGCCAGGCCCCCCTGGCCGTTGGGGCCCCCTCCCAACCCTTCGTGCTGGCAACTCGCTAAAGCCACTAGAGCCGGAGGCCGCTCCCCGGAGTCGGGGATCGGCTCTCCGGAGCCGTGAACCGTCTTTCCCCTTCCCGGCCCTTTCCGAACCATGGGGCGGCTCCCCCTAGCCAGGATTGTCAGACTCTTCAATCACCAAAAGCCGCGTCCGCTATCCACTGGGCCGCCGACGACCTCTTCCGGCTGAGCTGTGGGTCCCGGCGTCCAGGCCATCCAGATCCGTGGACCGACTTCATGGCCTGCGGCCGACCTCGTTCCGCTCTGCGAGGCAAGACGGCTGCTTCCAGACCTCTTCCTGGCCTCCGAAGCGGCAGCCCGGCTCTCCTAATCGGCTCTTCCTTTCCCCGCGATGAGTCGGTTTTTTCTCTCCCGGCTCTCCGGAGCCCCGTGGCTGACGTCTTCTGGACCCCCCTAGTCAGCTCTCCGTGACGGCTCTCACGCGCCGGGGGAGTCGGCTCTCCCTGCTCTCCGGAGCTGTGGGCCCACTCTTCCGGAACCTCCTTCATCGGCTCTCCGCTACGGCTCTCATGAGCCGATGGAGTCGGGCTCTCCCGGCGCGGAGGGAGCCGTTGGCTAACTTTTCCGGACCTCCTAATCGGCTCTCTAGACGGCCCTCCGCCGAGGATCGCTTCCCGTTCTATTTTCTCCGAGCCTGGGCCGACTCTTCTCCGGACCCTCCTTTCTGTTCAGCTCTCCGAGACGCCTCTCACGAGCCGAGGGAGTCGGCTCTCCGAAGCCGTGGCCTACTCTTCCGACCTTCTTATCGGCTCTCCGATATGGCTCTCACGAGCCGAGGAGTTGGTCTCTCCCGTCGCTGAGGGAGCCGTGGGCTACTCTCTCTCCTGGACCCCTTATCGGCTCTCCGGGACAGCTCTCCCGAGCCGCGGGAGTCGGCCTCCCTGCTCCCCGGAGCCGTGGGCCGACTCTTTCGGCCCCTCCGGATCGCTCTTCCCGCCGTGGGCCGACTCTTCCAACCTCCTGATCATCTCTCACGACGCTGTGGGCCGAAGCTGCGACCCCCTGATCGGCGCCCCGAGCCGTGGGTCGAATCCCCGGACCTGACATGATCTCCCGCCGTGGATCGGCTTTTCAGCTGCTTTCCAGGCTATTATTCTTCGGAGTAATGATCGGCCCCTGGTCCGACTCTGCCGTCTTCCGAGCCACGCCGGCGCTAACTAAGACGTCGCGGGTCTGTTCCAGCTATCCCTAGCTGCGGACTGGCCCCCTCTTCCGGCAATTCGCCGGATCGTGTGGGGGTAACCGTTACACCAGAGCCGTGTTAACCAGATCAGCTCTCCCCGAGCCTTTAACCGACTCGGATTGGATCGGCTCTCCGGAGCCCTCGACTTGGCCCCCTCCACAGCGCGTTGACCGACTCTCCGTTCCCGGCCTCTCGGAGCCGGCGGTCGTCCTTCCGGGCCATCCGGAGCCTGATCCGCTCCTGCGAGCTGATGGTCCCGCTTCCCGTTTCTTTCTTTTTCGCCAGAACCGTCAATCGGCGCTCCGGAACCGGTACGGCTCTCCGGAACAAGGGCACCTATCCATGGCGGTGGCTGGTCGCGGCGAGCGTCGCACTTGCCCGGGGCTGTCCACAACAGAACTCTCTGCAACGAGGCCTGGTTGGGCCCTACCTCCACGGCAACGGACTGGAACTCGCTGAAGTATTCTTCACAGACTGTCCGCCATCGTCTACCACCATTTCACGCTGTCCACCGTGATGGCACGGGCACACCGCCAGTGGCCCTGTGCTAGTCTTGTGCAGGGTCCAATATGGGGTAAGTTGACTATCTGAAATAGATTCAACAAAACTTCACTGGTTGTGTGAATCTGTGAAGTATTAATACTTACCCATCTTGGACACCCGCCACCCGTCCCACTTTCCTTCCGGGCCATCACCGGCGTTCTCCTCTGTCGGATTTGCTGGCCTTCGCCCCCATTCTAGGACGCCTTCTCCTGGAAAAGAGAAGGGCGATGGGGTGGCCAACCCGGACTTTTTGCTATTGCCAGATGTTCAATGGCGCGGGGGTGGGGTGCGGGTCCATATGGGGTAATTAATTCATACTTCCCAGATTTCACAAAACCCATGACGTTTTGTTTAATGCACTGACTGCATGTCCACGAAGTACTAGGGTTGGCCAAGATTATGTCCATATCACGTGCATGTCCACAGTACTCACTCGTTTTCATTCAAAAACTTCGAAATGTGGATTGGTTGTTCTTCGTAGGGTTCCAAGGTGTCCCTCAAAAACATCCACAATCAGTTTGGAAGTATTACCAAAACAAGGAACTTATATTGTTGCTTCCATGATAAGTTCCATAGTGCACCCATTCAGAACCCTGAACTGCACTTTCATGAACCCCATTGAGCTCCTCCAGCGGTACCTAGTAAAATGTTCTCTATATTCAATGAATTGCATGGAATAAAGGCATGGCAGGAAGATACAACGGATGTATTGTACAGGCATAAAGTCTTGTTGAACTTTTATTGGCTGAAGGTAAAATACTCACATAAGCACTTCAACTTGTGCTACTAGTATCAAATGGAGCAATGAAAAATGCTTGCTGAATTGGATCTTGAAAATTCACTGATTATTACCTATGTGACTTACAAAAAACAAAACACACAAATTCAAGAAGAACCCCATGAAACGAACTTGTATAAAAAACCAGTTGTAGAAACTCTATCCTCAGTTGTCCTTAACCATTATGACCTATTGACTTACAGTTTAGAAAAAATAGGAATTCCTGCAGTTGGTCATTAAACCTTACACCATATGCCTATGTCATATTTCGCTAGCTCCTAATCTGGAAAACAAAGGTGCCACTGGCACCCCAATTGCCCAGCCCCTTCAGTCCTATTTCCACCAACAGAATGTAATTTGTGGCCAACCACCTGATACGCGCGGACATGATAGTCTACTTTGCTTCGTGCTCGTTACATCAATCTTCCTGACATGCCTACTAATAGCCTTTTTACTATGGCAAACTAATATAATATAAATATTTAGGAATATATATATGCTTCCCCAATCAGCAACGGAATTTCCATGCTTGTGTACCAAAATGAAAAGTTTTCATAGCCTTCATATGAACCTTCAACCTTGCCTGTCCTAAAATTGAATAATTTTTTGATTTGTGTTCAGTTTTGCAGTCGCTAGTTTTCCGTTGTGTCCCTAATTTCCTGAATGATTCTATCCCTGTCAGCCAGATTCCTCCTTTGTATGTCTTTTTTTCCTTTATTTTGGCTGGAGTGGTTGCTAAATTGTGTGATATGCATTTAAAAAATAATCAGATTGAAAGAGATTGACCGCTCATACTGAAGAAAATGATTTAGGCAAATTCATTACTGTTGAATGGAGATAAATTGTATACCAGCAAGAGACAGTTAATTCGACATTGTTCGGTTTATGTGTGCGCCAGTATTGTGTTTTGTTGCGATGAGTGGCCATTGCCAACGGTGAAAACCGTGGAGAAAAGGGCCAAAGAATCGTAACTCAACTTGGTGTGGTTGTTAAAGTTCCATTTAGCCTTTAAGAAATAAGCATTATGATATTGAAAATGAGTGCCATATTCCATACCTTATCAACACGAAGAGCTTCAGGCAAAATTACAGTCCTCAATCATTTCTATCTTGAAAAATTGTGATCGTTTTTTTCAATTTTCAAAAAGCCGGCGGCCACAACAAATGTGCAGTTTCAACACAGGACCTATTTTCCACCCAAAAAGTAGAAATTTCTGAACCTCTACTATCGTTCAACAGATTTTTTTTTCAATTATTGTGTATCATTCAATCACATAAATTACTACTACTTCGTGGCTGGAAAGCCAGGAAGGCGGACAGAAGTAAAGCTGAATGGAACTTTGAAATAGGTATTCATTGAGCAGATGCAGGGTTTCCAGATTAAGTGGTTGCAACTATTAGTTTGTTTGGGGTCTTGACTCTAGTGAGCCCTGATTAATCTAGTCCTTTCTGAACCTGAAACTTCTCTTAGGGCTCCTTAAACTTTATACTACCAGTCGTATGTCACAAAGACAGATGGACCCTAGATATGGCAACTGGGCGGACGACAAGATACTTAGTTCACGGCTGTAGGGGTAATGCCCCTCTTTAAACGTTGGGGTAAGATACTATTCTACCTCCAGACAAGGAAGGATTTAGAAGAGACATCTCCCGACTTGCCAGCCCTGCCTCCTGACGGTGGACTCGTGGCTGAAACAGCCTGCAAGTTTCCTCATTATGCAATCAGCAGTGATCCTAGAGGGACCCGGGAATGTTCTCCCCTTATTTTCCCCCTAGAGTCCGACCATTGGACTTGATCTTTGGCCCACACATAGTTTCAACACATTTGCTGCTCCGAAATCATGACTGGGACTAGGCACTGAGTACATCCAATCTCATTGAATCTGAAGGCCAACTGGTGACAATGTACACAGAATTTGCTTCAAAGTAGCACAGATGAAGAGAACATATCAATAACCTCAAACAGGGCGTGAATATGGGGGTATGTGGGGGTTTTGACAACCCCCTCTAGATATTGAAGTCGCGTCCCCCGTAGAGCGGCGAAGGTCGTCTCCCGGAGTCGGCCACAGCCTATTTTTAAGGAACCTTGAAATTGAATAGACCCCCGAAAATTGATGTTCGTGAACGAGGAATGCCATAAAAACTGTAACACATGGACGGTTGTACGGAAGCCCCCCCTACGGAACGATTTGCCACCTACCCCCCCCCCCCTCGTCGTTAACATCGCCACGTTCGCCGGAAAAAAAGGAAAACTTACAAAATTGGTAATCAAAAAGGGTCGATCTCAGACAGAACATCTTGTTGTCCCAAAAGTTTCACACCCCCCTTTAAAAATTGTGTATTTACGTCCCTGACCTCACACCCCAATTTGGAGGTTCTAGTATGTTTCCTCGTTTAGATGATTCAATTTACTTTTGAGGTAAATGAGGACTCTATACCCAGGGGGGAACAATGCAAAGGTCGTCCACACCAGGCACAAGAATGCTGCCTTTTTCTGTCATTATTAACGAAAAAAGGAATGGGTATCCTTAGAAATTAATACTCACAGATTATTGTCTGTTAAATTTTTGGTGATTTTGTAGGTTTTTTGGTCTCGCCTGAATGAATTCAGAGGAGACTTCGTGGGCACTATGGCGTGTTTTTGTGTGTATGTGTGTGTGTGTGTGTGTGTGTGTGCGGTTGTAAATGGTGGAAAACCGAGGTACCACATAAGTTTTACCCTGTCATCGAGTCCCACCGAACGACAACGAGGAATACCTCGGTTAGAATAGGTATTGAAGGGCGCGTCTCGGCACCATCCCCTCTCGGGAATGTGCTGTTGGATCAAATTGAGCAACTTCCTCATTTATGTGGTAGAAAGTATTACCACGCGGGTACACACGTGTGTAAGTTTGTTATTAATTAAATTTTGCAGAACCTCATTTCTGCGGTAAGCTTTTCAGGTATGAGCATTCCCTCGGTGGCCATGTAAAGAGTCGTATCTCCTGGCTTATTCGGAGGGATTACACTCATGGATGGGAAAGTAAGTAACGTTTTCTCGTTTGGGTGGTTAAACAACACACTACCCACTACCGCACCACCCCGTCGTTTTTCCACCAATAGACAAGTAAAGTAGGTGTGTGTTCGTGGCGTGTGTGTGTGTGTGTTGTGTGTGTGGGTGTGGCTTCATGCGTGCGTGCGGTGTGTGTGGTGTGTGTGTGTCACACTTCTCGTGAGCAGGATCTCTTTCGCACTCAAGTCAAATTGGACAAAAATTTTCAAGGGTGCATCGGGGTTGGGTGAACAAAAACCGATCTGATTATTAGATGTTTGGCCCCCATTCAAGTCACTAATTAATAAGGTAATTAGCCTATATTATGTAAGTTATTGTTTAGGCTCGTGTGCAAGATTACGAACGGATCGTAGGTGCTATGGTGACTTTTTGTTTTGGCACATAGGATGCGGGATAAATGAGGTAATAACTGATTAGATTTTCTTCAGTGTAAAAAGTATGGTCACAAAGGTTCAATTCGGGTCAAACTTTTTTTGGCCATAACTTGGGCACCAAATGTCTGCTGAGGTTGTTGGGAGTTGCACCATTGTTATTCCTCCTTGCCTCCATCTTGGTGACCTGTTGACCTCAATTTGACCTTTACCAGGTTTTTGGCCGCATCAAATGTTCGTGGCCATTGCGGATCTCAAAGGTACCTTCCGATGAATGACTCTAATTGACCCCATGTTGACCTTTGTGTGTGAAGAATCAGAGATCAAGTTTTTCATATCGAATTAAGTTCAGTTAGGATGTTTCGTAGAGTGATTTGTCATTGGTGATTTTTTTAGAATCAGCAGTCAAACGAAACCCTTCAATGAGGTCAATAAGGTCAAAGGGGTCAATTGAATGAATGTGCTCATTTTTTGAGTAACAGGGCAGAGAAAATTACAACGGCTGTCAATTTTGTCAATTGGATATGTGCAGAGCTCTGTGTGCTGATTAGACGAAACAACTCCTCTGCTTCAATCAGGCACTACTCGGGTTGCTCACGTTACAAGGGGTTAAAAGGTTGTTTGATACCTTTTTGGCAATGCATCGGCAGTAAAAACTTGGGAAACATAATGCTTGTAGGACTGCGGGCATCTCGGATCGAGAGTAACATTTTTCATAAAAACTGACATGTCATCAAAGGTCTTCCAAGGTCACATAGGGACGAAAAACTACTATTTTTGGAGACAACTTTACACCTGATCCTTTCTGCATTTGGCAATGTTGAAATTTCAGGACGGTGTACGTCATGGTGGAGAACATTTTACATAAAAGGTTCATTCAAGGTCACTATGGGCATATACGGCGCAATAGTATGTGCTTTCTGCACAACTGCCAGTGACCTTCCTGATGTGTTTATATTTCACGAACAGGTTGTATCCCATCTAGGGTTACATTTTTTTTTTAAATGGTCATGTAAGCCGAGGTCTTAAAGGGCGATTGGAGGGAGGTCAAAACTGTCTTTTGGTTACTTTTCGGCAATAGCACTGGGCGTGTTCATCAGAATGCAAAATGCTCCTAGAGGTGGGATGTTCCCATGGAGAGTTATAATTCTCATGGAAACTGTCATGTCATTGAAGGTCATTCAAAGGTGCACTAAGGAGTTGCCAAACTGTTTCTGGCATATCGGTAATGGAATATCTGGTGAAGGCTTGGAAGGGTTCACCCTTGTGAAATGATTGTTGACCTGCATTGTGTGTGACCTCTGACCTCAATTTGACCTCTGTCGGGTGGTCCATGTTGTTTAAAGGTGAGTTAGTCTTGAATAAATGTGCTTATTTAGGAGTTACGGGCGAAAAAAATAGGAACTTGGTTTTTTTTGGATATTTGAAGACCTTTGTTGCTTTATGGAGGAGACCAACTCCCCCCGCGTCGATCGGACCTTACTTGGTATTACAAAGGGGTTCCCAATTTTAATTTAATAGCTTTTTCGCAATACATTAGGCGTGTTCCTTGGAAGCGAGTTTGCTTTCTATGAGTGAATGCACACACATGAGAGTAACACTTTTTTATAAAAAAACGCCATGTCATCGAAAGTCATTCAAAAATAAGTCCAAAAGTAGGGGTCAAAAACTGATTTTAGTACTTTTTGGCAAGCACTGGGCATTTTCATCAGATGCAAAATGCTCCTAGGGTGGATGTATCACCGGAGCTTAACATTTTGATAAAAACTGTTCATGTTATTGTGAAGTAATTCAAGGTCACTAATGGTCAAAACTGTTTTCCTGCTCTGGGCATAATCGGAGAATTGAATCTCTTCGAAGGCTGGACGGTTTCACCATTTTCATATAATTGTTGACCCGCATGTGGGTGACCTCTGACCCTGTCAATTTTGACCTCTGTCGGGTGGGGTTTTGTCATTGGGTTAAAGGGTTGATTCTTTGAATAAATGTTGCTTATTTAGGAGTTACGGGCACTAACAATAGAAACCCTGGTTATTTATTTGCCTATGTATAGACCTTGGGCTTGTGATGGAGGAGACCCACTCCTGGCTTGATCGGGACACTTACTTTGGTAGTTACCAGGGGTCAACAGTTTAATTAATAGCTTTTTCCTTTTCGCAATAACATTAGGCGTTCATGGAATGCACTCATGCTTTCTAGGAGTTGATGCTCACAATGCAGAGTAAACGTTTTTATAAAGTCCGCCATGTCATTGAAGGTCATCACAGGTCACGGTAGGGGTCAAAAACTGATTTTATACTTTCTTGGCAATGCACTGGGCATGTTCATAAGAATGCGGAAATGCGCCTATGAGTGGATGTTATCAAAGTGGAGACATCTGCAAGTTCATAAAAGCTGTCGTATCATTAAAGGGT